>JAGXJF010005505.1:0-42805 GCA_019208055.1 Stipa capillata | reverse complement strand
ATTTCCTCCAGGGCTGCCTTTTCCTGGAGGATCTCTGCGGTTTTCCTTGATGCTCGCGCTTGGCGATCCGGGCCTGCACGAGGAAAGCTTCCGCGGCTTCCGCGAGGACAGCCTCCTGTTCATCTAGCGCAGCCTTCTCCGACGCTCAGGGCGGCTTGGATCTTGTCCACCGGGGCGTGCACCACGCCGAACACTTCGGGGAAGAGCCCATGAGGCGTCCCAGCGCCTGGATGGCCACGGGTCTCCTCGAAGACGAGGGTGGCCTCCCCGCCTTCAGGCATCGAGCTCCCCCGAGTACATCTCTCGGGGAGTCCTCTCGGCCCCCGGGAGCTGCCGGGCCCCCGAGCCCTCTCTCGGGGGAGCGCCCCCTCGGCCTCCACCCTTGGGTCCCCGGCTGACGTAGCCGCGCTCTGCTCCGGCGCTGCACCTGAGTTGTCAGGGAACAAGACCGGCGTCGCCCGAGTCTCGGCTCTCGGGGCGATCACGGCGGTCGGGGAGACTTCAGTCCTCGGCGCGACCTTCACGCTCGGGGCAGCCTTGGTGCTCGGGGCAGTCTCGGCACTCGGGGCGGTCCGAGTCTTCTTGGGCGCCCTGAAAATAACAACACAATAAAGCTCGGGTCAGTACCCGAGCAGCATATTCACCCTGCAGAACGAAGATGGAGATTCATCTTACGTTGGCGAGGCCCCTCTGTACCACCAGCGCGCGGTCGGGATCTGAAACCCCGGGCTCGTCGGTGGCGACCGCTCCTTCCTCTTCTTGCTGGTTGTCTTGGTCTTGGCAGCCCCCAAGCTCGGCTGCGCCGGGCCCTCGGCCGACGCCGGCTGATCACTGCCTCGGCTCAAGTCGTGGCCCCCGGTATCCGTCGCCCGCTCTCTGGACGGCGGAGGAGGGGGTGGCGGCGATGGTGAGGAAGACGGCGATGGCGATGGCGGCCGCACCTTCTTGCACAGGATCCTCACCGGCGACGCTTGTCCCCGGGGTCCTCGCGGTCGGACCCTCCCCGCCGTTGTCGCCCTCCGGAATGTGCAGCATTTCGGCCACCCGATCCGCGCCCGTTGGCTTCGGCTTGACCCCCCTGGAGTCGAACTCCGGGAGGGTCGCCCGGATCGCGTTGCGCTGTTTGTTCGCACAGAGCGCGAGGTCCGGCCCGGGCAGCTCGGCGGAAGCGGGGTGTCCGACGCCCAGGAGAATCCGCAGCATCGCCTTCGCCGCGTCGGGGTTGAGGTCGCCCGCCTCGCCGATCTCCGTCCGGCCGATGTCCCGCGTGCCGGTGTACATCCAAGCCGGACGGTCGCGCTCCTGTAGCGGCGCTAGCCGTCGCCAGAGGAAGTCGCCGAGTACCACCGTCGCCGTCAAGCCGGTGGCCCGCAGCTGCGAAATCCGATCCACCGCCGGCCGCAGCAGATGGTCGTCCTCCGGCAAGAACTCTCACTTCCTCTGGTGCACCGGCGCTGGCCCGTCGGGAAGCAGGAGTTGGGTGTGCGGGTCGGTGGAGATGTAGCACCATTGGTTGCGCCAGTTGTCCCACTTTTTCCGCGTCTCCTGCGGAATGTAGTGGTCGCCAATCTTCTCCCGGAGGCTGAAATTGCAGCTCCCCGCGGTCTCCATCCGGTCGGAGCCCCTGCTCTTCCCCGCCGATCGGAGCACGAAGTAATGGTGGAAGAGCGCCACCGAAGGCATCACGCCCACGAACATCTCGCAAAGATGGGCGAAGATCGCTAGCATCACCATGGAGTTGGGAGAGAGATGGATGAGGTGGATCCCATACTCCGACAATACCTCCAAGAAGAAGGCGGAGAACGGCAGCACCAGGCCCGCCGCAATGAAGCTCACGGAGATCACCGTCTCCTCCGGCCGTGGCGGCGGTGGGTACGTGGCCGGCCTCACCGTCGCCGCCCCCTTTTGGCCGTTCGGGACCAACATCTTCCGCACCTTATCCACGCTCTCCTCGTTAAGGAGGCGAGATTTGGGAAGGATGGCTGGCGGCGGGGAAGCACGGCGCCTTTCGTGTCTCGGCATGGCGGCGATGTGGAGTGAGAGCTGGAGGCGAATGGACGCAAGAAAGCAAGTGTGCAAGGAGGCGAAGGAGGGTTTGCAGAAGAGAAAAATGAGGAGGCGCAGGCGAAGCTTTTGAAGGAAGGAATCAAGAAGTTGAGGCGTCTCGTGTCGTGGGAGGTTCAAAGGTGCCGTTTTGGCTTCCTGGCGTAATACGGCCCCCGCCCATGAGGCGCGAAAATCAGAGCGATTTTTCCCTCGCTCGGCAGTGGAGCACGTCGCCCCACGTCGCGCGGGATTTGAGGAATCGGCCGAAAGTCAAAGTGTTTTTCCTGCTCGGCGCTTAAGATGGACCAGCGTCTTCGGTGGCCCATGAAGAGAAGGCCCTGTCCCCAGCCTCGTCCTTTTCTGGGCCATCGCCTGGTGACAGGGCCGGGGGCTACTGTCGGCATTACGGGGAGCAGGGTCCCCTAAATTGCTGGCAAAAGGCTGAACTTGACGCCACGTCGCCAAATGCATGGGGGTCCAAGAAGAGGTGCTCGGGGGCTCACCCCGAGCACCGTACCCGCTCAAGCCCTCAGGGGGGAGTTCCGATTCGCCCCTTAAGGATGCTCCCCGAGCACCCAAGGCGACCTATCTCCCGTCCGGGAACCCCGAGCACTGTAGTCGCTTGGGGTTCGAGGGGAGCCCCGAGTCGTCCCTTAAGGATGCTTCTCGAGCATCCAAGGCGACTTGTCTCCCATCCAGGAACCCCGAACACTGTAGTCGCTCGGGGTTCGAGGGGAGCCCCGAGTCATCCCTTAAGGATGCTTCCCGAGCATCCAAGGCGACTCGGCCTCCACTCGGGATGCCGAGTGGCTTTCCAAGACGGCGGAATGGCCCAAGTCGTGTGCTCGGGGACCAGAACCCCGAGCACCCCCTGGAGGTCCTTCCTCGGTCCAATTTGCTCGACAGGTGCATTTAATGCATGTGTCGGGTGCATTAAATGCCTGTCTGTCAGGCATTCCTACTCCAAGTCCTTGCGGACAAGATGCGGTGTCCTGACCGGTTCCCGTCCCCCCAAATGATAAGCCCTGTCAGCTATCAGTCTTGGAGGGGACGGAGAGGTCTGATGCCTTTTTGACTCTGAGGGTGCGCCGCCGCGCGCCCATACACGTGCCTTCTGCACCTGGTCCGTGGGGCCCGGGTAGTTGCGGCATGGCCCGTGTCAGGAGACGTCCGAGGAAGTCTTCACCTCCTGACACGACCATATCATGATGATTCGGTTTCCAACCAAGGCGTGACCGGCACTATTCCGCTACAGCGAATCTTAACCTCTAGCGTGGGCGGCCCGCGCCCTATCCGTCAGCAGCAGTACTCCTACAGTATGTTCACCTTTCGGCCATTGTGGTGACCCCCGGATATATAAGGGGAGAACCGAGGCCATGAAGAGGGGGAGAGGGGTTTTTCTAGGGGCTTCTTAGTGTGATTATTAGACAATCATCGAAGAAGAAGAAGGGCAAGAACACCTGTGTTCTCCGAGCTCATTGTAATCATCCCAACACTCATATATACACACAAAGCAGGACATAGGGTTTTACACCTAGAAGGTGGCCCGAACCTGGGTAAACCACCGTGTGATCTCTAGTTTCCCATCCTGCCAAGCTCTAGCTTCAGCGTAGCTCCGTGATCTACGCTTCCCCGGCCGAATCCCAAAGGGGGTCCTTCCGGACCACCGACGCCGGCATTTAGACGTCGACAACATGGGATTGCAACTCATGGCTCAAACGTGCAAACTTCACTTCATAATCAATCAATTAATAGTCGGAATCAACTGAACGACAATGAGAAATTAAGAGAAGGCAAATGGGACTCGCAGTGTGTGGTAGATGGTGAGGAGGTGGAGAAGATGATCTTGTCAAGGCTCTCGTTGCGGACATACTCGTAGCCGAGGTGCTTGTCATCTATGCCACGGGCATCGTGGTCTCATTCCGGAATTCCTGCCCCTGCCTGGACTCGGCATCGAGTCACTTGACAGCCACCTCGCGCTCGTTGTGCATCGACGAGGCCCCGGTAGACGGGGTTGCACGTGGCTGTCGCTAGCATCGCATACTGGAACGAGGTCCTCCTCCTCCTGTTGCACCCACGCCGCGATCGCCTCTAGGTCCTCCTCTTCCCACCATGCTAGCACAAACGCCGATGCCGGCAACCCGCTCGGAGGCCAAGGGGCACAAATTTGGATTTGGAGGAGGAAGAGAGGGAGGAGGAAGGGACATGGAAAGGGCGCCAGATCTGTGAGGGGAGGCGGCGGCCAGATCTGCAAGGGGATGCGGTGGCCATATTTGCAAGGAGATGGCGATGTGGAGCTCGATCTGGAGCGAGGTGGCAACGGGTGCTGGGTGCAGGATGGATTTGGAGAGGAAGAGAAATGCAGTAAAGGAGATGGGTGAGCGGGAATAAGAAGAGAAGGGAAGAGGGAGAGCTACCTGCTGCTTGGGAGAAGAGGGTAGGGTGTAGGCTCTGCCGCTCGGGAGAAGAAGAGAAGAGGGGAAGACTGCTGCTGAGAAGGGGGAGTGACAGTTATAGCTAGGGTTTCGGTCTTACGTGGTTGTTTTGGGATGTGCTAACCGTGGGCTGGGCCAGTTCATAGACGTTTTTAATAATAAACCACTAAAATACAAACAGTTACCACCTACGGTTTTTGAAAAAACCCGTTTTTAATACATTACAGACGGTAAAAGACCGTCTTTAATAAAAATCACCTTTAATGTGTATTTTTATAAAAACCGTTCGTGAATATTTCTAACACGGAAGACTTTTTATGAACCATCTACGATTAAAAGTGTTATACAATCCTTCTGTAGTAGCATAATCCAGTGATTCTCAAAGACATGGTACCGTGTATCTTTGACTTTTCCATGCTGAGGTGGATGCTTTCGTGCTCCTTTGACGACATCTTTGATTTCACGTAGAAAGTGAGAAATATCTCGCCGAATCAAAAGGACCCTACGAACAAACCGGCTCATAAGAACCACCCAAACCCTTGCCGCAACAGTTCAGCCGCGTCTGATTAGTAAGTGCTTCAAGCAACAACAATCCAGTCTCGCCTTAGCTAAGCGGACAGATCAGGACGCGGCGACCCTTGCTTCCAAGTCTCCCATCCGCAACGAAATTAGTCGATCAAGAACAAACCAAACAGGTACTTAACGAAAAGCGATCCAAATCCAAGCAGTACAGGCGTCCAGCCCAAAAGCCTCCGCCGTCCGGTGGCAACTTATCGCTGAACCCACTCCATGCACCGGTATCCATCGTCGCCCTCCATCCCTCCTCGAGATTACCGCTCCCATGATCTACACCTCCCGTACACCAGCCGGGCGCGACCCGTAGGCGAGCGGCCCGAGCCGAGCCAGCGCTAGAGAGGAGGCAGCGGCTCGAGCAGCCACCATATCAGCGCAGCCATCAGACTGACCGGTGGGACCAGTGGCCCACATTGCGAGCGAATCTATACTAGTCGAAGCTGAAGGCACCACCCCAACCTCTCTGGGCTACCCCAATTCCCCCCTCTCTGCGCATCGGCACCGCTACCACGCGACCCCCGCCGCCGTGCTACGCCGTGGCCCAAGCCTGAGCTCTAGCACAGCCGCCATGGACGAGGATGCCAAGCCCAACCCTGGTGAGGACGCCAGCACCAAGGCCACCGACGCTGCAGCCACTGCAGCCGAGGGAATCTGTTCACCGATGCCCTCGGTTTCGGAGTCGGCGGATTTGGGGGAGGAGGAGGTGGGGGACTTGGTGGAGAAGCTGGCGGAGCTGATGGACGAGATCGCGGCGATCTCGGACTTCAGGAACGCGTACCGCAGGCAGTTCTGCAACCTGTCGCGGCGGATCCGGCTGCTCGCGCCCATGCTGGAGGAGGCCAAGGAGGGGCCGCGCCCGCTGACGGAGGGGTCGGTGGCCGTGCTCCGGCAGCTCAGGGAGGCGCTCGCCGGCGCCAGGGAACTGCTCCGCCTCGGCAGCAACGGCAGCAAGATTTTCCTGGTGGGATTTCTCACTTAAAGATTTTGTTGTCTTGTGCAGTGCATCTTAAATTTCTCCTCTTGTTTTTTTTGCCCCTTCTGCGTTAGATAAGGATGTGGAGTTAAGAGAATTTCGCTTGACGAATTAGATGGTATTTTACTATGTTATGCTGCAGAATTAGTGCTTCCCGACGTTCGCGTTGCTCACTTCATTGTAATCTGTTGCCTCTTTGCATATCTTTGTTTGTGTAAAAGCTTATCCTTAAAAATTACGTAAGGCTGGACCAGGTTTTGGAATACCCGTGTGTCGAATCAATGCCGGGCCAGAGCAGCTGTCACTTGACATTGTTTAGTGGCGTTGAACAAATCTGCCCAATACCTTAGCTTATTATCGTTTTGTATACATAGATGGGTGAGACTAAGACAAACCAAGTCATTGTACCTGAATTTAAAAGTTTTTTGTCCTACTAGGTCATATATAGTAATTTTTGTAACTACGAGATTGTATGAGATATGGAGTAAAAGCTCCCTCAGAGTTTACTCCACAATAACTAATTATTCATCACTGTTGCTGTTTACTTACAATTATTAATTTCCATACCTGGTGTCACACTAGCCTTGCTCACAGATTGCCTCTTTGCAGCTGAGAAAAAGCTGATAGCACTTGTCCAGTTGTGTGTGTTTTTTGGGTGCAAGTGAAAGCAATGGTGCTCAATGCAAGTAAACTATAATGGATGGGAATTGCGAAGTACACCAAACAAATGCAGTTTTATGGATTTGTAGCATCAGGCCCTACACAATAATAGCTTTCTCTTTACTTAATCTGTTCTGTTAGTCTGCTACATGGACTAACAGTAGCAGTTATGTAATGAGATAAGTCAACCCAGAACTTAATGCTAGTACTTATGCTGGGTGCGAAACTTCTTCGTTAGAAAAGTAAGCTAAAACTTTTGCATGTATCATTGCAAGTATAGAAGCTATGTAAACAGTGGGTGCTGCAAGGTGGAATTGCTATTCTAAAAAGCAGTAAACAGTAAGTGAGTAACCAGGACCTCACGCTTGTGCATTCCTGCACTCAACTATCTGGAACTCATCCACCCCCCTAGTATTTTCATCTATTCAAATTAATACAAGAAAATTGGATAAGAAAATTATGTGTGGTTACATCTGCACCAATTCGAGTCTGTTATGTGATCTGTTAAGTTTCAAATCTGCTTAGTCCAACCGCTTATATAAAAGCCATGTGGAGGGGTACTGCTTACTGATTGAGGGGTCTGAAAATATTCAGTTTCATTCGGCTTAATGTGTATATAAATACTGTAGTAACGTTTTTCAGCAAGCAATGGTAGCGGTCAGAAAGAAAAGTATGGAAAAGGGATGTCTTAAAAACATAAAGTAATGAAAGACCATGATGGGGGAATGACCATAGGACTTTTGTTCAGTGACTGCGACTCCAATTCTACTATGACGTGACCATGCGAGTCTGAGGAACACAGAGTGGGACTTGGCAAGTGAACGTGTGGTTTCTTTCCTGTACTCATCATGTCTTTGCTTTGAGTAGATAGGCTGTGATGCGAGACATGCCCATAATCTCTTGCTAAAGGAAGGAAACCCCCAAGGGGGCCTGGTCACTGCCTAAAACGCCCATGTGTGATATTTAAGTTGTGAGCTTGGGCGCTAGGGTATTCCTTTTACTGCGAATTTGGGCCAGGACTGTCACTAGGGTCGCTCGGCCCTGGTTCTGGCCCTGTTCTTCTTTGTACAATAATAATGCAGTGGAGCTGGTGTTGTGACCATGTTGTGACGAGTTTTTAGGCCAATATATTGGTGTATTGATTGCAAAAAGTAAAAACCAACTTTTTACATGATTTTCAAATGTACTGTGCTATATTAGGCATGACTGTGTGGGTGGCAAAGGGAATAGTAGTGCTAATTAAGTTTACAGTTGTTGAAAATGGCAGAGTTGCTGGTTACAGGGATACCTGATAAGGCAAACATGGTCACCACAGTCGTGGCCTTGTGAGCATGTCAGCATTAGTGACAAGGGTGGCACAACTGAAGCTGGTAACTGACTATGAGGATGGTATATATACTTAGCTCATGTCAGTGGTATGTGGGAGTGGTGAGTGAAGCATGGCCATCTGGTGCCATATTCACGGATGGTAAAGGATTCATGATTGTTGCGAATTATGATCACTGATCAGCAGCAGCAGGCAGCTGCGCTACTGTCGTAAGTCTTTTGAGCGGTTGGTAAGGGTAGGGTAGTTTCTGGAGTTCTGTATTGATAGTGTAACTGATGGTGTGATTACATGCTATTTATTTAAATTGAAAATTCTTGATATTTTAATTGCAGTTGCAAAGTTACTCCCAAGGGAAGAAAGGGGTACAAAATTATGTCATATAGCTTTGTAGTTATGTTTGCTTTGTAGTTTTGCAGGGTAAAACCGTACTACTCCCTCCAGTTCCCTAAAAGTTGTCGTTTTTGGACATCAGCACGGTCTTCAAAACATAAATTTGACCACTAATTTTTATTACAATATATTTTTAAAACGCAATAAATTCATGATATTATGAAAGTAATTTTCAAGACAAATCTACATATATGATTTTCAAGTATTCAATCTAAATATTTTAAAACATATCGTGATTTGACTAGACCCATGTCCAAAACGACAACTTTTAGAGAACTGGAGGGTGTGTGTTTCCTTTGTAGATTAATATCAGACACACGAGTCGCCATGTTTAGTCAGGTGTGAGATAGTAAGGTCGAACGCCTATGTGTTGTTTGAATTGCACGGCACAGGATAACTTTTAGATATTTTCAAGTTGTTAACACTCTGTGATTGCTTTTTCAGATAAAAATGACGCTGTGTTACTTTATTCCGATGAGGTGTATGATGGTTAATCAAGCACTTTTATATGTTTGCACGAGTTTGTTAAAAAAAATACTGAGGTTGTTAAGTTGAGTGGGCTTAGTATCCCTTGATACGTGCACCTTAATGAGCATTCAATAATTATTATTGTCTATCAGTAGATCCCCTCCAAAGCAGGACACTTATGTGGTAATTTCATTATATGTTTAAATAATAAATACACAATAACGGCCATTTTCCAACAATTAGTGGTTCCCCTGTTTGCAGGTTCTTGAGAGAGAGAAAATAATGCAGACTTTCCAGGATGTTACCGCAAGGCTTGAACAAGCCTTAGCTGATATCTCGTTTGATGAGCTTGACATATCAGATGAAGTAAGGGAACAGGTAATCCAATATATTCTTGGCTCTCAAGTTCGTTTCGTATTTACAGTAATACAATTTAAATGTTTCTTTTGTTCTGTTTGCCTTGTTTTGTTTTACATCTGGAGCTAAAATGTGTGCAATGTTGTGCAGGTTGAACTGGTGCACGCTCAGTTCAAAAGAGCAAAAGAACGATCAGATACATCTGATGATAATCTCTTTAATGATCTGATGTCTGTCTATAATTCAAGCACAAATGGTAATACTGACCCAGATATCCTACGAAAGTTATCTGAGAAGTTACAGCTCATCACCATATCCGACCTCAATCAAGAATCATTGGCCTTGCATGAGATGGCTCGTGGGGGGGATCCTGGTGCTGTTGCTGAGAAGATGTCAATACTGCTAAAAAAGATAAAAGATTTTATGCAGACTCAAGACCCTGTAATAGGCATCCCAGCAAGTACAACGAACCTTTCCCCAAATGACAGCTCAACATCTCCTGTTATTCCGGATGATTTCCGTTGCCCAATATCACTGGATTTAATGAAAGACCCAGTTATTGTCTCCACTGGCCAGGTCTGTGGCTAACTTATCATTTTGTTTCCTATCAATCTGTAGAACTTCCATTTTTATTCAACTCACAATATTTCCTTGAAAATGCATGTACAGACTTATGAGCGAGGTTGCATAGAGAAATGGTTGGAGGCTGGGCATGACACCTGTCCTAAGACGCAGCAGAAGCTTCCCAATAAATCTCTAACTCCAAATTATGTGCTTCGCAGCCTCATAGCCCAATGGTGCGAAGCAAATGGTATAGAGCCACCAAAGCGCCCTGCTCAACTTAGTAACGCACCAGCATCATGTACCGCTTCTGAGCATAGTAAAGTTATTGAGCTTCTTCAGAAACTATCATCCCAGAATCTTGTAGATCAACGTGGAGCTGCAGGTATGCTTCGTCAGCTTGCCAAGCGTAGTGCTGAAAATCGTGCTTGTATAGGAGATGCTGGTGCTATTCCTATCCTTGTGAGCCTGCTACCAACAACCGATGTCAGCACCCAGGAACATGTGGTTACTGCTCTCCTGAATCTTTCTATTTATGAAGAGAACAAGGCAAGAATAATAACCTCTGGAGCTGTTCCTGGAATTGTACATGTGCTAAAGAGGGGCAGCATGGAGGCTCGGGAGAATTCAGCTGCCACACTGTTTAGCCTATCACTTGTGGATGAGAACAAGGTGACAATTGGGGCTTCTGGAGCAATTCCAGCTCTGGTACTGCTATTGGGTAATGGAAGTCAGCGGGGTAAAAAGGATGCGGCAACAGCACTGTTTAACCTGTGTATCTTTCAGGGCAACAAGGGTAAAGCTGTTAGAGCTGGATTGGTCCCTATACTACTAGACCTTCTAAGGGAGACTGAAAGTGGAATGGTGGATGAGGCCCTTGCTATCTTGGCAATTCTCTCGAGCCACCCCGAGGGCAAGGCAGCTATTAGTGCTGCCGCTGCCATACCAATTCTGGTTGGAGTTATCAGAAATGGATCCTCAAGGAACAAGGAAAATGCAGCTGCTGTTCTGGTGCATCTCTGTAATGGCGAACAGCAACAACAGCATCTTGCTGAAGCACAGGAGCAGGGCATCGTGACCTTGCTGGAGGAGCTAGCAGAAAGCGGCACAGACAGAGGAAAAAGGAAAGCGATCCAGCTGCTCGAAAGAATGAATAGGTTCTTAAAGCAGCAGAGTCAAGCCGAAGTAGACGTGATGGCCCAGGCTCATACTCAGGCACAAACCCCGGCCCAGGCTGTGGTTCAAGCTCAAGCAGATACACAATTAGAGGAATCACTGCTTCCTACTCCCTCACATCTTCCTGAAAGATGAGGTGATTGATCATTGGCATACTTTGTCTAGATACTGGTTTGTTTTTGGCTGAGGCTGGCAGGTGGAAGATCGCTTGCAATTCTTGGCGTGGAGGTGTGCAGTTTTTGATGTCCAATTCAAATCAGGGAGTCTCATCAGCGCAATTTAGGTCCATGAACATGTTGACAACTGAGTTTTGAGATGATGGCATCGTTAACCTGTTTGTGTCATTCCTACAATGTGTCGATGATTGAAGGTAGGATCCTCGAGTTTTAGGGAGGTGTCTTGTGCTTGTACCCCGTGCCTAGTACAGTACTAATTTGTGGCTTCTTAGGTTGATAAAATGTTCATCCCTGAGAAAAAGACCTGCAGTAAAGCATTAGTTCAAGCGTTTGTTCAGCTCAATTTTCTACTCTATGTACTATCTAGAGAATGTCTCGGGAGCATCATGGAATGCCTTTTGACATAGACTATTCTTCACCTGTCATGTTTCCTTAATAGCTCCACATGTACGCACACAACTTAAAAGGAAACCAATGTGATACGATCTTGATCAGTTATGTCCGAATCCGCGTGGGCGTATGTGGCCGGCCCAGGCGAAGAACCTACCTGGATATCTGATATCAGTAAACCTAGAGCTTTCCTGTCAGGAAAAAGATGTCCGTTTCTTCTGGTTGTGTTCCTACCAAATCTATCTGAATTCTTGATGCATCTGACCCTTGCGCTTCCGTATCCATATATACATACGACATCACAGGAGTTGACGCGTCGTGTATATCAACAGTGTACATGACAGGTCGGCGGCAGCTGCGTACGCGGACAAGACCACCTGTCTGCACCCACGCACCGGCGCACGCAGATAGCAGCAGCGATCCTGATATCAACGACGTGACCGAGCCGAGGCCAGCCAAGGAGGCGACGACGATCCTATTGGAGGACGTCACGCTCGGAGAGTTAGGCGACACTACCTTGTGTCGAGAGACACTTCGCTATCATGGCGACGGGCTTCGCTGCCGGAAAGGGGCTATGCATGCACGCCGATGACTCGGGCCACATGCGTGTGCCTCCTAACATTTCCCTTCGTCAACGTTGGGAGGGAGGAAGAGACCTGCTCAATTATATGCATGAGGCCGGCCGTGAGAGGTTTGCTCTTAGGACTCGGGAGTCAGAGCCTGATGTGACTGCCAATGCGTACGTGTGGGCCGTGTGGCGTGCATGTCTATGAATGTAATGGCACTTCAAGACGGTGTGTAATTAAGTCTGTGAACCATTTCGTCGTCGTACATTTCGGAGAACTTTTTACCTGTGGCTGTCTGGCTGTCTCCGCAAAATAGATTGGGCGAGATGCTAGTACCTTTAATAGGTTTTTCCCTTCTCGGCAAGTATATTGCATCATTTGATACGAGCTAACCAAGAAGAGATAGATTGCTCCTGTTTTCTTTTATGCTTTTGTTTGCTCCTCGTTGAGAAGCAGCACAGCTTAGAAACAAAGAGTAGTACCGATGCTGCTTCCAAAACAGAAAAATGAAAGCGTTTCTTTCGAAATGTGTCCGACCGTGCGAATGATCGAGCAAACAATTGTACCATGCCTGCACATGTATATAGTCCTATATATACCATCAGCTGCGTGCGTACGTGCCTTTCCAACTCGAACCCACCAGCAAATGTCGCGGGCGCGGTTGAATTATTTTGACGTTCCTTCCACAATGGACGTTCCTCTCATCGCATCGCATTATTGCCGTCTGATTGATTGCAGCCGGCGGCCGGCCGACGACAAACCCTATCAATTAAGAAAGAAGCTGCTGCCTGCTGCGTTAAGAAAAGCTACTCCTCCTAATCCTAAGAAAAGCTTAAAGCTCATGCATTATGTTACCACATCTATATAGTCTATACTACATGTGGTGACCTCATGGCTAATTCATTAATTAGTGCGATATGATGACGCTGATGCGACGAATGATCACTCCGAATGAACACGTACGGGAAGAACGATAGTTTATTACTAGCACTCTGTACTGTGTCCAATGGTTTGACCTCTCATGTCGCAGGTTTGGCATCGTTTTCTGTAACAACTAACACAACTGGTGCATCGACAGCTCGTTTGATTCTGGCCAATGGAGCCGAAAAACTTCAGCTCCAATCGCTTCACCAGGCGTAGAGAGTACGCTGCGATCTTTGACAATGCTGGCAATGTATTTTGGCAATCTTAGAGTAAAAGGACGTCAAGGGTCATGCCGGAACCGATGTTAACGTTCTGAACATTTAAGGTTGGTACGTCAGTACAGTTCAGTTCACAATCAACTATTTTAATTTGTTGTTCTCCCTATTCAGGATTAATGAAGAACTAGCAGTTAATTAGTCAGCTTTCTGACACTAGTCATGCAGCAGAACTGATGGTGGAATTTGTAGCCAATTTAATTTTCACTCCATGATCATTTTGACAAATTAGCTGGCATAAACTGGTTGTCTTCTTTTTTGAGAACATAAACTGATGGTATTAGTGATCACTGGCTATATATAGCTACAGCAGCAGTTTCATATAACCCATGCTTTTGGATTCTTTTATATCTTGACTTTCAGATTATTAAGAGCAGTTGGCTAGATGCATTGTCTGGCTGGAGCAACTACCGTGGGTAGTTCAATTAACCGGGCGCAAGGGTGGGCGCCGATGAGACCTCGCTTAGGAGGGTAACTACTGTGAATTGGACTGATGCATCGTCTTGCTGGAGTAAAAGTTGGAGGAAACAGTTTGAGTACATTAATTTACTACACATTGGGAGGAAGAATATTGTCATCGTGCTCGTTCAAAAATCATACCCCATCTGATAGGTGTCCACATCAGACGTTCTTTCTTAAATTGTCTCATCCCAAAGTGCTAGCAAGATGTATATAGAAGGTAGCAGGTTCACATCATTCTTTTATTTCTCGTCTCCTGTCCCTCTCAGTCATACATGATTCCGATTATCGTCCTGTGAGTCATACATGATTCCGACAATCGTCATGCAGTGCTCTAGCCCTATGGGTCACATGAGCTTGGATCTTATAAAAAAATTCTTTTTTTTGTCTTGCATAAGCATTCTTTCTTTTAAATTTCTGCAAAAATTTTGTTGAGCATCTAGAGCTAATTTTGAAGATTACTTTGTTTTGGTTCTTATAGGATTCAAGAAATCATGAAATCTCATTTCTATGTTCTTCCTATTTTCGCGTTTTAGAATCATACGCTCCAAAGAGGCCATAAAGACTCTGTTCAAAACAAAAGCCCTACATGAATATTTTCTTTTCTATTGGAGGAATCAAACATTTGCTCCGGCCTCATTGACATTTTCTTTGAGAAGTCCAAGACAATCTCTCTCTTTCTCTCTCCCCTCTCTCCCTTCAAGTAATGCTTCCCTCTAAAGAATCAAGTGTTAATTTTTCCTATCATGTGTTCTGAATGACTTCTTTTATCTATTCATGTGTTTTCATTCTCATAGGGCATGTGATTCCATATTCCTGTCTTTTTCCTATCCAGTGTCCTAGACGGGACCTTATTGAACATGAACTCCTTCGCGTGCGATATGTTCTCTTAGTTTGTCTACAACATCTACACTTGATTTGCTTGGAATTTCTACCAGCCGTTATTTGGGGCCTGTTTAGAACACAAGATTGAAAAGACGAAGGAATAGAAAAATCACAGCAATTGGATGTCAAGTCTCCTAGTTTCCTACATGAATAAAAAATATAAGAATTATACGATGTAGTTATTTTGGACGATGCACAAGAATTTTGCAGGTTATTGATTAGAGAGAAAACGAGATATAAAGACACGTCTTGCATTAGGCTTCTCAAAGAAAATAGAAACATAATGTTTGACCAGATGTTTGGAATTCTCCAAAAGCTGAAGAAAAAATAGGATCCTATAAAATTTATAAATCCAATCCTACAATTCAAAGTGGTTTATATATATATCGCTGATAAAGATGTGCCTTTGAGCCCTGTCTTCTCTGATATCAAACAAAGCTCTTATCGATGAGAAGAGATCTTAGTTCAGCACTACAGCGCATGCTGACAATCTTTACTATTATATATATTGGAGTTGGTGGTGGTTGGTTCATCCATAGTTCATCCACATCCTTCTCTATTGTTGGTTGATCCACCCCCTCCCCTCTCCCATAGCTAGAAAATCTCAACTGAACAATAACCAACTATGCATTATCTATGCAAAAAATTATCTGTTTCTGTTTAACAATAACAAACAAGTTGTTGGTCACTTAACTATAAAAATAAACTCAATGTGATTATGCAACTAAACAAGAACCATTTGACATCCATGCATATCTATGCAAAAAGTTATCACAAACTCAATGTGATTATGTTAACTACCAAAACAAACTTGCTCCTCCTGTCCCCTCCATTTTTGACTAAAAAACAAACTCGATGGTGGCTGCTTAATTACAAAATCAAACTTGCTGGTGGCCGCAAACAAAGACAATGTGACATAACTCGAATTGCCATCGAGTTAATCCACACCTTCTTTCCATTAAAACTCTCTCCTCCACTAACCACATGCCTAAAAAATCTCTAAGAAAAGCCAACAAACTAAATATCTTAGATATAACTCTTCTCTACTAGCCACATTCTTAACAATTCTCTAACAAAAACCAACAAACTAATTATCTTAGATATAACTCTCCTCCACTAACCACATTACTAAAAAGTCTCTAACAGTAGCCATCAAACTAACTACCTTAGATATAACTCCTCTCCACTAACCATATTCCTAAAAAATCTCTAACAAAAGCCAACAAACTAACTACCTTAGATATAATAAAGATCTAAAAAAATCTCAAATAAAAACCAATAAATTAACTACCTTAAATGTAGTAATGACTCCTCACAATTGAGCTCGAGACTGGCCGCCTCCACGCTGCGCGCTCCATCATCGTCCAATCCCCACCGCTCCCCTTCATCCTGCGCTGCCTCCACCACCGCCGCAACTCCAGTCGAGACGCCTCCCCTCCTAGCCGGGCTGCCCTAGCCACCGGCCAAGGGGAAGAAGATTAGCTCGGCTGAGGGAAGGAGAAGAGAAGGAAAGGGAAGGTGGGGAAGGGGAGGAGAAGAGGAAGAAGAAGAAGAAGAAGAAGAAAAGAAAAAGAAGAAGAAGAAGAAGAAGAAGAAAAGGGGAGGAAGAAGCTGCCGCTACCCCTTGCCGTGCCGTCATCGCCGCCCTGGCCGAGCCGCCTCACCTCCTAGCCGGGCTGCCCTAGCCGTCGACCAAGGGGAGGAAGAGGAGCTCAGTTGGGGAAAGGAGAAGAGAAGAGAAGGGAACGAGAGGAAGGAGAAGGAAGAAGAAAAAGAAGAAGAATAATAAGAAGAAGATGATGATGATGAAAGGGAATTTTGGGATTGGGTAAGGATGAAATCAACTGCTTCTTCTGCCTTCTCCTGAGATTGAAAATTATATGGTTCTTTTTAATACTCTGCTGCTCTTCTGTGTCAACTGTCTATCGATCT
The DNA here is from genome assembly GCA_019208055.1 of Stipa capillata. Lineage (NCBI taxonomy): Eukaryota > Viridiplantae > Streptophyta > Magnoliopsida > Poales > Poaceae > Stipa > Stipa capillata. Next base: position 26,232 of record JAGXJF010005505.1, on the reverse strand, counting down.
ACTATTACTAGCAGAGTGTCCGTGCGTTGTAACGGATATAAATTCTAGAAAGAAAGATCGTATAACACTAATTTTGAACAAAACATGCTACAACTTAATTTGAGAAACAAAATGACTATCATAGTTTATTTTATGATACTATCTTACCTTCTAAAATTTTTATCTGTTACAACACACGGACACTCTGCTAAGTACTAATTAAGATAAAATAAGCCACATACTGGAGCACCTGGCCGGATGTGGATCATGCATGCGCGGTGGCCAGATCACCCGATCGATCGATCGATCCGGCCCACCTGCGCCCATGCACGAGGCCACGACCAAACTCATGCACGCCGTAAATTAAAGGCAAGGCGATGCTACAGGACCAGGGGTACCCGGGACACGTACGTACCCGGACACGATTATTACAGCGTTGATTTGTTCCATCAGCGCCTCGTGTCATGTGGTCGCCATTTGTCTTCGATCTCGAGGGGGGAAAGGGCTCCCACCCTCCACGCATGTGCCGCACCGCGCCGCGCGCACCACCCCCGCCCGGCCGGGCCACCCCTATCCGCGCGCACTCATGCATGTCATGTGTGTACCACACGCTGCCATATATATGCTCGCTTTATCTGTCACGTATATGCATGCAGAGGACTGCATGATATTGATGCGCACGGTAGAAGCAGAAAAACAATGCATGCTATTTCCGGGGCCCGCCGTTTGCCACCAAGCTAGCAAGAAAGCACGGAAGGGGAGGGGGACGGGATCAGTGAAGAGGGAATGGAAGGACACACATGCAGCGGCCAAGCGACGCAGAGCATGCGACACTAGCTGGGGCTGATGGATCACCTACCTACTCATCTGCATGCGGCCTCGTGGGGAACCCCCACAACGGCCTGCTGCGCGCCTGCATGCGGCCGGCCAGTTTGGTCCGCCCCAGCGCGCGTGATCCCCCGTATTGCTCGCGCGGCCATTGTTCGGTTACATCGACGTACGTACGTCCGTCCGGGCCGGCTCGCGCACCGCACGGGGGATGATCGGTGCATGTGAGAGGGCACGTTCCATCGAGACCGAGGTGTCCTAGCGACTAGCATTGCCGCTGCTGTTTTTAAGGATGATTGATGTTCATGTAGGTTGTTGCATGCAATGCAGATGCATGCATGGCGCGACCGGTGCACAGTTGCAACAGGGTGGCAGCTAGCCGGGTGCTGACACAACTAGCTAGCGGAGAGAGAGTGGGGTTATGCACCTACTTGTGGTCTGTCATCTCTGTGCCGTGTGCGCGGGTGCGTGACTGCTAGCGGTCTATGTAGCGTGGGCGCGTGGAGTTTACGATCGATGGCGGTTGTAATTCTACGCGAGTAAATATGCGTGCTGAAGGTCTTTTTGTATTTGTTATTTCTCGGTCGTTTCAGCAATTGTTATTTCTTTATCGATCAAGGTGTATATTATTAGATCTACAGTTGCACAAAAAGAAAAATGTAATTCTAGGTTTAAAAATATATAACTGTCTAGTTACATATCTCAAAACCTGAAGTTACACATAATTTCTAAAAAATTGTAACTATCTAGTAAGCTATTAGATAAAAAATCAACATACAAGATTACTAATTTAAAAATAACTATATTATTAATCAATTTAAAAATAGACACACTATGTCTTTTTCTCGGTTGATCATGACAATAGAGGTCGCACACAGCCATAGTTTCTAATTATCCGAACCATCGAGATGAGCACCATGTTCGAACCATCGACACATTGGCCGTCGTTGTCATGTAATAGTCCTGATGGACATGGTACGATTTCTCGACTGAAAACGCACGAAACCGGTGGAATTTCCTCTGCTTTTCCATCCCGTGATGTCGACGTATCCGACGGTGCTGGCTTTGTTCGGGAACGATACCCCAGTGCCATCTAGATATCCTCTCTGTCTACGTGCGTACGCTTAGCACACACGAAACATGCTTTTAGCCTCTCGATGCATTCTGCAGCCTATCATGTCGACGAAAATTCTACCGATCATGCCGCGCAACCTAGGTACTAGACAATACCTCACTTAATTGCATGAAGCTAAATTACCACGCCATCTACGCGAGGCTAAATTACATCGTTACATCTAATTCACTATCTACTTTAGCTAAGTCTTGGCTCAATTGATACTAACTGGGAGCAAAATGTAAAAGAAATAGAGAATATGAGTATAATTAGGAAGATGATGGTTCTTTGAATATTAGAGTATTAAGGAGTGAGATTTAGGTTAAAAGGAGTAGAAAAATAGAATCAGAACATCGAGACGATCAAAATAGATATATTATGTGTTTTTAGGGTTTGGTGAATAGTAACAAGTCGGTGTGAACAGTAACGGATTGATTACTATTCATGCAGGTCGGGTCGGGTGAACAGTGTAAACCCGATATTCGTTGCGGGTCGGGAGAACATTACAACCCTCCGGTATTGAATAGTGCAAACCCGTTAATCAACGCAAGATCTGGACCGTACACAGGAGATCCGACGACTCACAATGAGCCACGTGGACCAATCATATAGCTGGAATCCCAGCAACTTTTATATAGAAAGACAACGTTATTAAAACTAGGACATATAAATAAAACTTGTAAGCTAAGCTCATGTTGTTACTGCCAAGGGACCATCTATCAAAAGATTGCCTGATTTGTCTCGGTCTTCTTTCGGTAATCAACCTCCTTCTTTTGGCTCTACCCACCGCCACTGCCGCCATCTCATAACCTCATTGAGTTTGACGCAGCTGCTGTCTTGATCCCTCTTCCGGGTCCACCTCTATCTTTCCTATCTCCAAACTCTAGCATAACGTAGATGTCCATCAACTTTCCACGTCGACCCTCCCCCCGTAACCGGTTTATCGACCGTCCTTCCTTTTCGTATACGGCTTGTGGCGTTGCCGTACCACCTTGTTACACTAACTCCACACCCTTCCCTCTAGATCCAGGGAGGACAAGAAAATCCCCCTAAACCCAGGAACTCCACTCCTAACCCTACATCTTAACTCTAACCTCACCGTCAAGGTCCAGCGTCGGCTCCACCTCAGCCGTCCTCCACTACATTCTAGGTGGCATCAGTAATGATTTCGTAAGGAAAGAGATGAGAGCTGCACGAATCATAGAAAAGATCGGATCATCAATAGATTTCCTATTTGTAAGTCGACTGAGAAATTAGTATTTCTACACGTACCAAGTTATACATCATCAAATTTGAAGTTGCACAAATTATAGTGTACAACTTTAGATCTAAAAATATGTAATTATCTATCTAAAATTATACATAATTTAGAAATATATAGCTACTCGATTAAGAAATAGAGAATGCTAAAAAAAATAGTTGTTTAGAGAACCGTAAACTCATGCTACGAATTAAAAATGGGAAGCTCATCATGCATGCAGTGATGAATTAATGAACGTAACTTATGTAAGTGAACGTACATGTACGTACGCTGCGTGGTCTCTAGCGCTCTCGTCTGTCCCCCATACCAAGTTACCAACTAATCTTTGAGGACTTGCGATCGTGAAGCTGACTAGCGACTACACACACATAGCCATGTAGTTAGGTTGGTACAGTACTACATGCCTTTTCCCTGGTGCCTGTTCACATGTTATATGTTGTTGTACAAAATATACGGGATCGCCATGGCATGGGTTGGTTTCTTTAGCCGTATTTTGCACTCTTTATTACCTCACCCATAGCACATAGCATCTTATTAGAGGGGATGAGAGAGAGAGGGAAGGGGCATCGGGACTAGAGAAAGGGCCTTGAGCTCCTGCTGCTGCTCGCCTGCCTGCTTGGTGACGGATACAGATTCCCTGACGAGCAGCAATCCAATGGCCATCATCCCTGGCCAACCAGCGCACAACCTTTGCCAAGCATATATGGTCCTCTTCAAGCCTCGCTTTTGGCTCCTTCCTTTACTCGATGCTCCGGTCCTTGCAAGACTCGGCTTTGGCCTTATCTTTTTCCCGCTCTCCTTTTGATCGCTAGTGCATGCATATGTGCTCATGATGCCTGGTTAAATTTGTTTTATTGTCATAACACTTGTAAAGGACCAGATAGGCATACAAAAGCTACCAGCGCCACGTACCTGGACCATATGATCGAATACCTTTCTAGCATCGGTCGCCCTCTACCCCCTGCTGGCTACGGATCGTATTGATGTATGTGTAAACTAGCAACTTGCATTCGGCCGGGGTGGTTTCATTTGCCTTTTTTTTTAATCTACACACAGTATAACTTGTAGATATACACACATATAACCACCACCATAAAAACATACTCGCACAGTATCTATTTGCTAATTAGGCCCATGGAGTTTAAAGGTTAACAAATTCAGCACAAGCACCTGCTATCGACAGGTACTCATCTATCATGAAGACACGCATGAACCAAACTTAGGGTTTAATCCGTGATAGGCAGGAGGTACGTTTGGGTACCTTCACTGACCACCCAAACAACAATTTGGTTCTCCATGGTTGTGCTTTTTAGTATTGCTCCAAGACAAAAACAATTTTTTTTCCCACCCAATGGAGGTTCATCCGATACTCGGAATGCATTTTTCTCACTTACAAAGTCATACTATTTATGGATATACAATGGTACATCATGCTACAACATTTATACTTGCAAAACTTGGTGCAAAACGTCCAGGATTTTTTTGTACCACATTTTGTAAGCATACATGTTACAACATGTGCATCTAAGATTTTTTTGGAATTGTTTTCACACTTTCCGAAGTGGGTAAAATGCAATTCGAATTGGAGTTCCATCCGTATAGAAAAATGCTTTTACGTAGATAATACTTTGCAGAGGATTTGTGTACTCGCTTTTAAGTAGCGTGAACATGCAAATATTTGAGCTGTTTTTAGCATGGAAGAATCACATTTTGCATGCCGAATCGACCAACATCATGGCTTGTTAGCAAATGCTATCATGTACCTTTAATCTTAAACATGCTCAAACGAGCTTTCACTACATTGGCTTTGAGATGATAGAAATCCCAATATTAAATCGGGGAAAGAAAAAGAAAGATATGTACCGCTTATTTTGTGGTCCAAATTATAAGTACGGATTAATCATATCTGGTTGCAGTTGTATTTCCAATCCCAAGTCTAAATGTTCAACTTACTTCTATTGCGTCTTGAGTTCGAACAATGTATTTAAATAGCAGTTTTAATTCAAATATGGATGCATCTGTCCTAAAAATCTAAAATGTTGAAACTATAGTATCAACCAACTGTGCATATTAATAAATTAATTTGAATTTAGTACCCCTAGTCAATAATTTATGTAGGACTGAAATGTTTAAGCCTTAGTTTGATGTATACTCCTCTAGTCAACATATTCTGAGAAGGGTAAAAAAGAAAGATAGTCAACTGTAAGAATGGGGTTCGGTGGTAATGCACCACCACTCCTCCCCACAGAATAATTGAACTTCGATGCTTCCTTCAGCGGTCGATATAATGATCCAGCTGACAGTACTAGTTGATGTAGTATTTATGTGCGCTCGATCTTTAATGATAACCAGTGTCGTCATGCACACAGCAGAATGAGCAGATACTCCTTAACACACGCACACATGCGCAGCTCGATATGCAAGTACAAAGTAATTAACACTGTACCAGGCCAAGGAGCAAAACTACGTGGGGGTGGCCAGAGGCATAAATAAAAGAGGAAAAGCGAGATGAAAAAAAGTTGGATCAGAATAAATAAGCATGCAGGGTCTACAGGTAAGCTCGCTGCAGCTCGTGGACTTTACATTATTGCTCCAACCAGGCACGGCCGATCGAGTATATTGGTTTGCCCTTCGATCTGTCTATTGGATTGCGTGATCGACAGGTATTTGGTTGAGTTTTTCAGCAGCTTTTCACTAGAAAAAGCTGCAGCCCAACCAAACGGCTAGCTTTTCAGCAGCTTTTGCCAACGGTAGCTGTGAACTTTGCAGTGCAAATTCAGCTGTTTGGAAAAGCTGTTTTCTGCCAGCTTTTTGCAATATGCTGAAACTTCAGTGCTCATTTTCCAAAATGCTGTAGATTGTTTGGATCAACCAAAAGCTATATGTTCATTTTTCCATAGCCACAGCAACTTTTCCAGACAACCAGCCAACAGCAGCTTTGTCAACAGCCACAGCTCAACCAAACAGACCTTAACATTCGTTTCAAAGGAAAAGAGAATGGAATGGATCATATCCATCGTTCCGTCGTCTGTATATTGATCTTTTGCTAGTGCATCTGGCCGCTCAAATATGTGCTTGCCAAATATCTCGATTCGATTGCAGGCCTATGATCCATGGCTAAGCTAAGCTCTGCATCACATGCACGCGCGCGTGCGCATGGTTGGTGCGGGCTTTTGCTTTGCGCAAGCAGTGATCAAGCGATGCAGGCTCGGTACTTCACTGCATCCGCTCGCGCGTGTCCTGGAGAGATCTATGGCGCCCATGCATGCATCGACCAAAGTGTGAGAAGATCACCGAGCTAGCGATCCATCATGAGAAGCAAGGAAGGAGTAGAGAAATCAATGGCCGTCGATCCCTGCAGTTTACGTACATGCGTGCACGCTCTATCCCGTGAAAGCTAGCAGCAGGCCGGCCGCCACCTAGCTAGCTAGCAGCAGCTATGATCTTCTGCAACAACCTTGGATTCAAAGCCATAAAGACCCGTGTAAAATGGCAATAGCTAGGTTCTCTCTCTGCTGCCATGAACCTACATCTGCACACATTAGATTAGGTCGATCTTCTGATTCGTGAAGTGAATCAGAAGAAAGCTCTAGAGCTAGCTTGGTAGCACAGCACAACATATGGCATGAACGTGGTGTGTGCAGGATGGTCAAAAGCTATTCTTTTCCCTAAAGCTAAACAGCGCCCTGGCCTATCAAAAGATTGGCATGTCACTGGCTGCTAGCTAGAGTCCTATTGGCTAGCTATAGCCACGCAGAGGCTGAGCTTTCACCGAGTGGTACTGTCTGCTCCAAAGAGCAGACACAAGCTAGGCTTCAGATGAGCATCCCTATCGCAATTAAGATGAGGATGGTCAGAGGCTGTGCATCCAAATAAAGGGCATCGCTGGTGCTCTTCCGAGAGAAAAAGATAGGACATGGTTTTAAAGCACTGTTGGTTATGGACAGTGGCGAGTGATCTTCACAAATGGTAAATAGTGTTTCCAGGAGATTACAGATATAGATAAAGCATACAGCTAAGAAGAATAGCTATACATTTATGCATATATATATAATATAGCTACGCACGCTACGTATGTAGAAAGGTCTGCAGTTGGTTACATATAGCTATTTATCAATGTCCATTTATCAGTTACTTGAAATTTTTTTACATCTCAGTCACTTTTTAGATCTTTGGATCAACATTTAACGATTTCATCCATGCCTCACTCCATATATGACATACAAACTACAAATTGCACTAAATTTTTACTAAAGTTACACATTTTCAAATACTGCAATTTTGGGCTAAGTGGTGTGTAATTTCAGGTGACTGAAAATTATACTAAGTTTTTCACTAAAGTTACACACTTTCAAATACTGTAATTGTAGGCTAAGCGATGTGCAATTTTAGATCACTGAGATTTGCAAAAATTTCAGGCAACTGAGAATTAGTTAGGGAATGTTTATTTATCAGTTGTTTGAATTTTTTTTACATCTCAGTCAATTTTTAGACCTTTGGATTAACATCCAATGATCTCATCCACGCCTCACTCCATATATAACATACAAACGACAAATTACACTATGTTTTCACTAAAGTTGCACACTTTTAAATATTACAATTTCAGGCTAAGTGGTGTGCAATTTTAGGTGACTGAAAATTGCACTAAGTTTTCACTAAAGTTGCACACTTTCAAATACTGTAATTTTAGGCTAAGCGATTTGCAATTCTAGGTGATTGAGATTTATAAAAATTTCAGGCAACTGAGAAGACAACACGTTTATCATATTGTGTGTGTGTGTGTATATATATATATATATATATATATATATATATATATATATATTTCATGGTGGGCTCGATCCGAAACCCCATCATTTCCAATCATAACCTAATCATGGTGCTACGGTCGACACTTGTGACCTGCAGAGGTTACATCATGCTGTACAATAGCACTGCAATAACTGATAAAAAGCTTGCATGCACATATGCACTGGAGCACTGACTTCTATGCATATTTTTACCCAAGGGGAGTATATTTCTCAACCGTGTACCCCAAGAGGTACCCATGTAACCCATCCTCTCGTATATGTAACCCAATTACGTTATACAACACCCCGAGTTTGCCAAATTTTTGACCTGCCAACCTGAGGTGCGTTGTTGCATTCGCCATCCGAATTCAGATATATATGCCAGGGTATTTTGGTAACGATCAAGCAAGGGTATGTTGGCCTTTTATTCATCTTTGAGAATTGGAAGTGGCACGGAGTACACAAATACTTGATGTGTTTCCTGTGGAAAATACAAAAATACACAAACTTAGGTAGAGATCCAATACTTCATAAACTCAGAGTGGCATATGGATTGTAAATTTCAGAAACACACATGGCGAAAAAACAAATAGAAAATGTCGCCTTTAAGATTGATTCCATTTCACAAAACAACATCTCCTGCGCCAATTTTTCTATCAAAACCATCTATTCACCCTCTTGGTGTTGGAGCACCAATAGGTCTACCCATCATTCATGTTTAATTCTAAGCATCTGGTTCAAACAAACAGAGATCCAAAGAAGGCATGAAATGCAAGTAGGACAACATGGCGCCATCATGTATGAGCCCTACCCACAATGCCAACGTGGGTGTGCGATGCAAGGGAAGGGGATTGGGTGTGGAGAGGCACGCGAAAAGTATTGATTGCATGGCAGCAACTTTAAAAGGGCACGAACGCTACATTCTCCTATTGCTTCATTCTCGAGTGGCATCTGATGAGAAATGTGATCTAGACTAAATCAAACAGAGAGAAGATGGCGTCAAGTGTAGGGGAGGGGACGAGAAGAGGACATTGGTGCAATGTAGGGGACACCGGCTCAACCGTCCACACCATGGACAAGGTTAATTAGTCACTTCTATTCGTGATTGGGGATTGCATAATGATTGTACATACTTGGATTTCTAAAAAAAAAGTCCTTGGAAAGAGCTAGCACAGCACGTTGGAGGATCAATTTGTTCTTGGATAGAGCTAACATACTTTTGGATTTGTAGGAGTTTTAGGAGGACGCATTCCTCATTTCTTGGACTAAGTCAGCCTAGAATGGAGAGGAGACAAGCACTCGTCTAAAGTACGTTCATGGGCTCGTACTGGCTCCGAGAGTGTGGTTGGCATGGTGAAGTTTTGAGTCAGCCACGAGGGCACCTCACTGGGGCAGCATAATGCGTTTCAAGCCTCCTGTTGGTTGACATTTTTACGCACCAGGCGCTGAGGGCATTACGAGGCTGATGGGTGGGTCCACCGTGGGTGCTTCGTGGAGTAAGTGGGGATTTTGGATAAACAGTTCGTAAAGCTGTAGTTTGTGAAACAAAATTCTAAAGTTTTAGTGTCCGGTAGTTTTACCATTGTCTGTGTAATTTTCTGAAATTTACTATATAAGATGTTTTCCTTAAATAATATTATGAGTATGTTAGCATAGTCTTTCTAGTACGTCCAGCTGTGCAAAGGTTCACTAGGTATTTATGTGTGTGAGAGCGTACCTAGTACTCCCTGGCATAGGGTACTCCCGACAAAAAAACACAACTAAAAGTTGTGATACTTTCTATAAAAAAATTAACCACATAGATACAATATGTGTTTACCACGTCATAAAATTTCAAATTCTAATTAGATCCACAACTTGAGTAACAAAAAAGATAAATCTGATCATGAATAGTAACTTATTTAAATTGGGCTGTTAATTCAGCTCATTATCACTATCAATATTGGATTTATTTTTTTTGTTTCTCAAACTTCAGATCGAATTTGCATTTAAAATTTTATGTCATAGTTTACACATGTTGTATCTATATGGTGGTTTTGTAAAAAAATTTCCACAATTTTTATGAGGGTGTTTAGAGGTTGGGAGCACTTGGTGCACCCCAACGGTGGGAGCATCCAATGTACATCCTCCTATGCGTACGTGTACACAAATTAGAGTTACTTGCACATTCCATAAATTGAAAAACCCATATGCACACAAATGATTAACTGGATGCATGGTCTGTAAAAAGGGAGAAAAATCATGCTTTCTGAAGTGCAGGAGATCCAATGCCAGAAAATCCAAAGGAACTTAATCAAAAGAAATGAGAGCAAAGGAAATTTGTCAGAGAAGACGGAAAAAGGGTGTTGCTCCTTCCCATATATTTAATTTGCTAGAAAGAAGTGCGCTTCTGTGCTAAAACCAAGTACAGAGGCCTTGAATTGCCTTTGCACTTATTAGTAATTTGTACAATGGTATATATCTAGACAAACTTCAACTACGATATGCATTATTCTTTAGGATTTGCATATATTTTTGTAAGCAGAAACAACAACAACGGACTATGGAGGTACCTTTCATTTCATTATTTCTAGGCCAGAACAGGAACATGCATGTTTCCATATATGCATCCTAGTTGTAAACAAGAGTTTATATATCATACAGCTTTGACACAAATCTGACCAACTGATGTTTATCTCAACATATGACTGATTAAGAAAATATGCCAATTATTGCATATGTACGAATGTTTAGTTCTAGTAAATAACTAAACATGTACAATAAGGCTTGGTTCACTAATGAAATTACTACGCATATGCATGCATGCAATTAAGACTTCTCGTACGTACGTGCTTGCACTACTAGTACGTACTGTGATGTGCTTAGTCAAGACTCAAGGCTCAAGGACACTCGGAAGCTATAACATATAGGATAGGAACATACAACATTAACTCGAAGCAAATCATACATATCTTAATTTCATGCAAGCTTCACAGAATGTTTGAACAATTTGACCAATCTCCATTTAAGTAAAATATATTTGATCACATATATACCCCCTTGCACCAAGTTTTGATCAATTAATTTATCCTTGTAAACAATAGTATGAAAAGTTTGAAAGGTGACATAATGGACACTACACAGGCACACCTTTGAGTTCAAAACCAAATGGCAGAAAAAAAAGTGTTAACCAACGAGCAACTTTAACTTGAATCCCCTACCTGCGACCATCTTGAGCTAGCAGCGGTTCTACAGTAGCTTATGAAGAATTAAAACTTGAACCCCTTCTTCATTCCCTCCTCCTTTCAATGCCCAAACCATGCATGAATCTAGCTAGCTGGAAAACCTTCGCTTTGTCCAGCCATATGCCAATTGACCACGAGGCATGCATTGTGCTACAACAAGCCGCTGCCATCGCCGCCGGTCGAGGAAGAATGGAATCTGGGGATGTTCATCGTCCAAGTTCCGCTGCCATTGCCGTTGTTGCCGCCGCCGTCGCTGGCGCTGGCGCTACTGCCACCCCAGACGCCCTCTCCTTGGCGTAGAGCCGCCATGTATTGCCTCTGCAAGCTCATCTCCTGCCCTTTGCTATCTTCCATCTGCTTCATTGACTCTTCGTCCCTTGCCGTAGTTGCACCAGTCTGCCCTAACGTGAACACCGCCGCCGGTGTCGCCGCGCCGGCGCCGGCGCCTGCTCGATTAGCTTGCAGCCCCAGTTGGTACATCGGTGGCTGTGGAAGCTCCAGCACTCCTCCCAAGAACGGGAACTGCTGATGATGTGGCTGCTGCTGCACTCTCCACTGCTCCAGTGATGCGCCGAAGGTGGCGCCGCCGCCGCTTGCCAACGGGAACTGATCCAACGCGTCGACGTGCTGCTGCTGCATACCGAGCGGCGGGAGGCCGACAGAGAAGGCTAGCCCTAAGTTGGGCCCCGGCGGGTGCATCGGCCCCAAGAACGGCAGGTGGTGCGACATGGAGCTGAGGCCCGGCGGGATCATCGAGCCGGTGGATCCCGGGGCGGACGCTGCCGTGGATGGCATAGATGACACGCCACCGGGCAGCTGCTGCCTAGCTGAAGAAGATGGCTTGGAGGAGGACGCGGCGGCGGCGGACTTGGACGAGCGCTTGTTGCGGCGGCACCCACCGCCGACTGGGACGGATCGGAGGGCGCCGCCGCGCGTCCAGTAGCGGCGGCACGCCTTGCAGAAGTGGCGGGGCTGCGAGAGGGAGTAGTTGTTGTAGTAGCAGAACTTGGTGTTGGTGGAGTCGCAGCGCGGGCACTTGAGCGCCGGCGCCGGCTGCGGCACCCGCGCCATCCGCGCGCAATCCGTCATCGAATTCGGCCGCGCGTGCTGCGCCGCGGATTCAGTGGCCGCCGAGCTGCTCGGCGGGCCACCGACTTCTGGCACCGCCGCCGTAGCCGCCGTCGGACCGACAGGATGCTGCGCATCGCCTCCTCCTCCGCCACCGCCGCTCGCCCTCGGCTGCTGACCTTGCTGTTACGTACACACATATGCATTCATGTTATAGATCAAAAGAGGAAAAGAAAAGGAGGAGAGAATTGTCTGTGAATATTCAAGAGGAGAATATCTTTCTGATGTGCTTCTTTAATTGTGCCAAATTCTCTTTCCATGAATATGCTGTGCATGGATGAATGGATCAGAGCTAGAGTGCTCTACACAGAAGAATTGAGGGAGAGAGAGAGATGATGCAGTACACCAGTACCTGGTTATTCCAATTGTGTGGATCTAGGTATGCAGGCACTGAAGGGAACACCATGGAGGCCAGTTAGTGGCGAGATATATTTCCTCTCTCTCTTAACTCCTCAGCCTTTTCTGCTTCTTTGAATTCTGATCTTTTCTTTATAATTTGCACTTTTCTTCGTTGAGGATTAGTGTTTGCGAAGAAAAGGAAGCAAGCAGGGGAGAAGGAAGGAAGGAAGGAAGATGTGGTGGAGTCCTCTAGCTAGCTAGAGGTGGTGGAGAATCACATCCAACAGTCTCAAGAGAGAAGACAGCAATGAGAGTGAGAGAGAGAGAGAGAGAGAGAGAGAGAGGGCTTGGAAAGAGAAAGGGAGGAGAAAAGCATGAATTTATCGTCTCCTTTTATGCGTATGGTGGCTTTATATTTCTAGTTTTTGCTTTGTGGGGTTGGGAAGAATGTTTATGTGAGAGAGAGAGAGAGAGAGAGAGAGAGAGAGAGAGAGAGAGAGAGAGAGAGAGAGAGAGAGTAATTAAAGGTGCCTTAGCCTTTAAGGTTAACACTCGTTTAGCATTGTGCTCAGCACAAAAATTGAAGGCAGCAAAATCAGCTGGTGGAGATACAGAGGGACTGAGAAGGCATGAAATGTCTGGATGGGTGCTGACTAATGAGTGACGAGTATTCTCGATGTGTTTCTAGCATGGAAAATTTCAAGATAAGGAAAAGGAATAAGGGAATGCAACAAGATATGAACCTTCAGAAACCCTAATGGCTATAGGAGTCCCGGGGAAAGCGAGCGGGGCAATTAAGCATGTAGTCATTTTTTTAACAAGAAAACAGTAGGGAAGGCCCGGTATATTTTCTGATTAGAAGGGATAGTTACATGATATGTACATGGAGGGTATATTTTCTGATTGAAAGGAAAAATTATATGATATGTACATGGAGGGTAAACACCCCAAGATAAAATTGCAGTGAGCAAAACTTTCCCGAGAAAAGGAAGGCTCTCTCTGTTAAAAAATGTAGTCATTGAGGTACGTGACATTGGCTACTTCTTGATAATCCTATTTAGAAATAACAAATGATCCCTGCGCACAAAGGCACAAATATCATTAGAAGAGTGACCCTAGTGAGTCTTTTTTCATGGATCCGTCCTCGGAGGCGAGGGTCCCCAAATTAAGACCAAAAGGACATTTGGCCCCGAGCACATGGTTATTCCCTGAGTCCACACGTGGTTCTGCTCCTGCCTCAGAATTCCTTGCATGGTCCAAAGGTTCTACAAGACGTGGTAGAGTCATGCCTTCTTCAGGCCTAGACTAGAGAGGCCGTGTGAGCCGAGGGTGCGCGCACGTCGAATTACAATCTTTTTACTCCAATAATATTAGCTAGAGCGGGTTGATGAGTAGGATTATGTGTTGACATTTGTTAATCAACTTTAACGGAGTTAATGCAAAGATAATCATATATGCATGGATGGTATAAATACTTGGGAGTAGTCTTCCCATTTCTTCAGGACGAAAATAGATCCCTAGATATATTAAAGTTGGAACTTAAACAGAACCGCAAAGAGAGTACATGGCTGCTCAAGACAATAAACACATATGACATCTTTACGGAACAGCTAACTGTTGTCGTTGTTGGAAATGACTTAGAGAGAGGGGCTATGTGTTGAACACGAGTAACTTGTCAAGAGTAGCATTTAAGTAAAAGGGCGAGTGCGGCGACCGTGATACTGGGCGTCGAACTATGACACAATGAGGCGACGATGTTTCTAACCGGGTTCAGCCTCGAGGAGACATAATCCCGTTGTGGGGGCACGAATTAGATTCATTGGATCCTCGACTAAATAACGTCTTTGGATGTTAGAAGGACTTTCTTGAGTCGAGGGAGGAGCCGTCGGACACGAGAGAGTGACCCCCAAATGAGGTGAGTTATCAATGGCCCATGTGGTGCATTTCCTAGGTCGAGGGTGGGTGTTAAAAGACCCTCCATGCCGTTGGTGTAATGAGAGAGATAGGAGTAGAAAGAGAAATGTGGTCTATAGACTTGATGTATGCTTTCTTGGTGCACTTGGTTCATGCCTCCCTTCTTCTTTTAAGCTTTTATTTCTTTTCTTGTTTCTTTGTATGTCACTTTGGAGCCTCTTGGTAGGAATCGATTTTCTTCCTCGCAACACTAGCCCCTTTGACTTGCAGATGCATGGATGCATATATAGGTCAAAAAATAAAGTTTAACGTCGGCTTGGTTGCTTCATTTTTTTTGCTTTAGCAAGGATCTTCATGAATGCTAGGACCTTGTTAGCGAGGCACTCTCCATCCACGTTAGTGACGAGGACTTTGGTGAATATTTTTTGACACCTAGGACACAAAGAGAAAGAGGATCTTTAAAAATTTTTTATGTTTCAAATCCAAGTGTCTTTGCGAATCCTTAACAGATGGAGGTTTCTAGATAAGCAATGATATTTTTGCGCATCCGGACAAGGCCTTTGTAATAGCCCAAATCCATAAGATGATTTAAGGTAATAAAATATGGACCGAAATAAAATTTATCTGAATAGCATCATGCCATGCATTGCACCAAATTTTGCCCAAATTAAAACCATACAAACCTTTCATCGCATGCATGCACATATAGATCTTCTAAACTTGCTTAGTTAAAAATCTTAATAGTTGGCATGGAATCAATGTAAACATGAACCCTAAAATGAATCCTATCAAAAACTTTAAACTTATTAATTTTTGCAAGTTAAAATGTCTTAGTGTAACTTTATTAAAAGAAAATTTGTCGAACTGAATAGGGTTGAATGGCTTAATCAGGTACATACTTTCATAATATGGGACAATTTTTATTTTCAATTATACTAAAATGTCAGCCTCGATGATATTATTTTCACCTACAAAAATTTATTAGAGCATATATATGTCTGGACGACCCTTTTTAAACTTTGTAAGTTTTGTAACCCCTTTTTAATCATATGGACCCAAATTCTAAAACTAGGAACAGAAAAGAATAAATAATAATAGAAAAAATAAAAAAATAAAGCTAATATATAGGGTTGTAGCGAACAAAGAGCCACTGCCCCTATCTTCACACTGCACCCCCCAAGGCCCGACAGGCCTTCACCGCCGCCTGCTTCAGTAGGGCGCCACCACCCGACCAGCTGCTGCTGTTGCTGGTGGGTCCATGCCGGTGTGTCACCCACCCGGCTGCCTCCTTCCCTGTGGCCTACGTGCAGCTCCGCCTAGCCCCCCGCTGTTTCTCACGCGCGCCGCCTCGCCCTCGTTTGCTTCGCTGCAGCTTCCAGAGGTTGTCGTAGGTGTGCCGCCACCGTTGGCCAGTGGCCCTTCTCCGCCGCTCCCTCCCACCAGCGGGCCACCCCTCCGCCACGCCTTCTCTCCTCTCCACGCGCCCTCGTGGTCCTGCTACCGTGCCACCCATTGGTGCGTCGCTACTGGTAGGCTTCATCACTAGTGAACTGGCAGCCGCTGGTCAGCCACCAGCCCCGTGCGCGCCTCCCCGAGACCAGACAACACCGATGCCACTTCCATGCACGCGCCCGTCTCCACCTGCGTGCTGTGCCGCTCTGCTGCCTTCACTCCCGACGGCATCCCTCCCATCACCACCTGTCGCGGGCACGCTGTCGACCATCCAGTAGCTGCGCTGCCACACCCCTATCCTTGCCGGTGCCGACCTCACCACTGATCCAGCCATACGCCACCACGGTGACCTGCTCCCTGCCGCCTCCTCCCTCGCAGCCAAACGTCGCCGTCGTCTTCCTCATGTCCGGCATACCATCGACGCGCCATTATCCGTTGATCCAGTGAGCTTTGGGCCCCTTATTCATGTCCATTGGAGTCACAAATTCATGTTCTATAAGATCCTTAATGTTGTTGTATTTGCCTACGGAGGAAACTCGTCGTCTACTGGAGCTCGAACCCACCATCACTGGAAGCCATGGCTTGCTTGTTGGAATGAGCTACCATCTTCAGTGACAGGACCATCAACCTTGGTGTGATTTCCCCCACCAGGTCCTTGCCTCAACATCGCGTTCCTTGTGCTCCGGTTGTTGCTGACGTGCCTACAGGTCCGGCAACCACTACCTTCCTCCTCCTGCGTTTTCCTCTATCGTGTGCATATATACACGCGCATTGCAGAGTGCGAGCAGAGCCGAGCGAGCTAACTCTGCTGTCCTTCTCCCCGACCATAGAGCCAACGCGTCGTAGTGCTATTTAGTGGTTAATCTAGTCATTAACTCGAATGCTCAAGTATATGTGTTCCTGTAGACTTTTCCCAAATGCCATGGAAACCATTTAAAACATGCATAGAGCTTGTGTAAACGTCACCTGGGTGCTATTCATTGGCTAAACAAACTGGATTCCTAACAAGGTATTTAGGGCCTGGTTATATTGCTCAGTAGCTAGTTAACCAGCCACTAATGAAATTGTTAAAAAGGAAATTTTCATCTTGAACTCTGCATTAGAGTATAGGGGGTTAATCATTTATGCCAATATGAAATAGGTCCTGCTTATAAATGATTCAAATAAAATTTATTTTAGTGTAGTGCCCGCATTCGGGTATGTCCTCCGAATCCCTTTTATCCGAATTCTTAATTGAACCATGTCAACATTTTGATTAGAGTATAATGCTAAATAGCTAGTTATTACCATCTGTTGAACTATATGGCTCACTAAGATAATTAGCACATCACCTGGTTGGTTATGTACATGGAATCCTTGCTTTTATGCCGGCCTTTTCTACAGAGAGCATTGCCATATAGAGTCCTTTTGTCATCAAGTCAAATTGCAGTTAATTACTTGCTCTCTTTGTTGTTTAACAACTAATAAAGTATTAAAATTTTGGTAATCGGTGGCTAAGCAACAGCTACACACTTATATAAAGTTTTGTTTAGTTGGCAAGTGGCTAGCCTCTAAATCCTACATGCTATGATTCAACGATAATCTTGATTAGTTACATGTTGTAGGACTGCATAGGGCTGAGAGCTTCCGAGCTCAATTCGATGTCCTTCTCATGGTTATCATGAGATGAAACTCAAATGAAATCGGAGGATACCATCGCTAGCTTCGTTCTAAGGGGTCATTTACCTTTTTCCGGTATATCATTTGTGAGATACGGCTAAAATTCTCCTGCTATCCAGATTTCGTTAAATGATAATATGCAGTTTCGGTTAATTGAAATGGCCATGATAGTAAAAGGAGTAAATCATAAACCATATATACATATAAGGAATCGTTGCACGCATGTTGTATAATTATGTCGATGACCATGTTATTTTAATCTATAGCTTATCACCTCTAAAAGGGTTAAATCTAAAATTCTGCCTTTTGACACCTTACACCAATCCCCATAAATTAACCTGCACCTTTAAATTGCCATGTGTATATCATGCATGTGATTACTATATGAATCCAAATTTTATTCATGTGAATTAATATTCATCTATCAAACCTACATCCTTAATCTTGACTATAGGGAATTCACATTCATCTTAGATGCATATCTCGACGTATGAATGCATTCATATTAAAAGCTCACTCATATTAAGGTTATAATACAATTAAAACTGAACTAGAATGTACAAGGATCATTACCATGATTATGTTATCCATGTACTTCCCTCTCATCATAATTGCATCCATGCATCTTTGCCATGTTCAAATTAGCTTCCTAGGTTTGCTTTTCTCTTTTGGAGGTTATTTTCTTCTTACCAGTGTTTCAAACATTCTGGAACTCTTGCGAATGATCACCGGCATATTATACTTCTCCCAGCAATGAGGCAAGCTCTGCAAAGCTCGATAATATTCCTAATTACTTATATTGTGGTTTTGAATGGTGTATGCTTGACTGCAAATTGTTGTTATTACTATTGTGATGGGTGTACTCAATAGCATGGTTAGGTTCCAATGTTCTTTATGATTCACGGTGATCCTTTAAATGGACTAATTCAATATGTAACCTTAGTGGTGAGATGTGAGAGCCGGGGTAATACCACCTACAGATGGATCGCTGAATGAGGTGAACGTATGCACCGCAAGCGTTCAGTGATACCGGCGTCGTAGAGCTTTACCTGTCACCCACGGTGATAAGTGTTACCGAATGGATTTGGATGGTCATAGTGGGCCTACTATGAACCAACACCCATTGGAACACTTATCTATGTGAGGTTAGGTTGGATTAACCCTTCCCCACTCCACATTAGTTGAATTGGGTGGTTTAACCCACTCAACATCTCTCTAAGTCAGTGTAGGCTTAGTGAGAATAATATAACTTGATTGTGATGTTTGCTTCCATGCTTCTAAATCTGAAATTGGATGATATTATGCTATTGGACAAGTGATGGGAGCTTTGGGTGGTGTAACCCAACCCTAGAAGATTTAAGGAAGTCTTGTTTGGCTTACAGATGAAGCTTGGTTGATTTCCATTGATTGATAATCTGAGATTTATTGTTTTAAATATGAGAATGAATGGTTGATATGAATCATGATGGTATTGTGTTATCCTTCATGTTCATGCCATGTATTTATATGTTAATGATGAACTACTTGTGTAGTAGTCTAATTCCTGTTCATTGCCATGCTTAAGTCAACTCGAATGAGCCTACAAAACATCTCGCAAGTACGAAAATACTTAAGGAATTTAATTCCTAACCCGTTGCAGGTGAGACTAGTATAGAAGGTTTCTACAATGCTGATTTTGCGAAAGCTGATGTCTATTTGCAAAGTTTATCCATCTTGGTCACACGTGCGGGTCATGTGTCTCTTATGAAGATGGTTGGGCTGCCAGGATTTTCAATTCATTTCCGCTGCTATTTTTCAGGTTTAAAAGCTTGTAAATAACCTTCGAGTCATCTTTTGTGTGATATAACAACTTCCTCGTGTAAGAGATGAAACTATGTATTTTATAAAACCTTTCTTTAGGGTTTGACTTGAGGTATACAAGTTGTTAATGTGGCCTTCTGTCAGGGCCCCGGAATTACATATGATTAGGGGAATGAATGATCACCAAAGACCGAGAAACCAGTCGACCCAGTGGCACGGTACCTGCACTGTGCACACCAAGTGGAGTGGTCCGATACCCGACCAACGCACCATACGACATACAATTCAAGAAGTCTTGTGAAGGTTTAAAGTCGTTCTTTAATCCATGTTAATCTGGTCTCTTATGTCATGTAAATGAGGTATCCCAGTACTTTATTTATCTGTACATACATTGGACCCCAACAGTCAGTCTTAGTGAGTTACTGGTTGCATTCCCATCTGAAGTTCATTGATCAGCTAACTATGCCAAACTTGGACTACTCATTATTAGTATAACTAACACATGAGATCATCCATTTATAGGTCAACTATTACTGTTATTAATCTGGTACTAAACATGGAGAGAGTGCCATTTGAATCCACTTTGTTCATTAATGATGCCTTGGCAGGGATTAACCATAAACTGACGTCCTTAGAGTACCTGAGTAGTATTAGTGTAACTAGTTAGTGGATTAATATTTTCTGAACCGAGTTGAACACGTCATGTCAATGAGTAAACTAGCATGCCAATGATTGAGGTTGTTAATTGTTGCCGTTATTCATTTCTCTGCCTGATTAATTAGTAAAACACGTTGGGTACGAGTAACATGGCTAGAGGGCACGGTCTTCGTTCAAAACGACAGAAGGGGCCGTCGGCGGCGAGCATGGGGAAAATGAACTGAGCCGAGAGGTGGCTCACCCCCGACGATGAAAAGCACACGGTCGAGGTTGGGCTTGAGGTGGAGGTAGCGGCACCGATAGCAGGGACGGACTCCGGCGAGGTGGTGATGTCGGGGCATGGTCGGCGGTGCTATGCTCCGATTGGGGAAGAGTCCGTTGGTGTCGGAGCAGCGTCGGGAGAGTTGGCTTGGTTTGAGGAACGCCGGGGCTCGACAATGACCACAACACTACTTCAATGGACGGAGGATCAAGGGTTGCTGCTGAGAACACCGTAGGCGCCGGAGAAGGAGATGCCCGCCGCTTCAGTTCCTACGATGGAGCGCACGGGGACGAAAAATAATGAGTCCGGGAGGGGGAAGAGGAAGCTAGAGAGGAAAAAGGGAAGGAATCGTGCCGCTAGAGTGGTTGGCTTGATGGGAATTGCTCGTCGGAGTGAGGATTGGAGCGGCGGTTGTCGCTCTCGGTAGAGAAAGGAGGCGGGGGAGTAGCGATTGGGAGAAAAAGGGACCACGGAGGACCCGATGGGATATTATAAGGGAGGGAAGGATAGGCTGAGAAGGGAGGGCACCGGAGGAGAGGGGCGAGGAGGCGATGCCGACGGGTGACGCGCGTCCACCCCGAACGCGTGGGAGAAGAAGTCTGCGGGTGGGGCTCGTAGGTCAGTGAGGCTAGGAGAGAAGACGTCCTCGTGCTGGGGCATTTCTTTACGAGGAAAGTGGTAAGCGGCTAGGGCGTGAACGCGGCGCACGGGGAAGGGAAAGAGGCTGAGGCCCGCTGCGGGGAGAGAAGAGGGAACTGGGCTGGTGGCCCAGTACGGGGAGAGAGGGCTGATTTGTTTTATTTTTTTGTTCTTTTTCTATTTAGGTTTGTTTATAGTTTAAAATTGAAGAAACAATGATTCAAATAAGATTTTCAAAACTGATAAAGCTTGTATAGAGTCTTTAGGACATCAGCAACTCTTCTAAATGTTCGTAAGTTAACATAATTTCATTTGAGCTATAATTTTTTGCTTTGAAGCAATATAGCTAAAAGAAAGTTTAAACTAAATTTAACTTCATTAGGTTTCAAAGCCTCCATCCAAAATTCATACGTACATCTAGTTATACCAGTAGCTCTTTAATAAGACATTTCAATTAGTTTAAGAAAGAAAATTGACTCGATTTGGTAAATTTGAATCTGTCCAGAAATAGAAGTTTCAGAGAACTTTTAATTTGAGGGATGCGATATAGATCCTTTTGAAATGACAAGCCTTTATGTTGATGCTTTAAGTTGCTTAGAATTTGGTTGAGATCTTTCAGTACTTGGTTCTCTAAATTCCACTTGAATTAGCTCTAGAGCATCCTGTTAAGGTTCTGGTATGAGTGCAAAAGCCTACATGTATGCATGAGATGAAAGGTTTTGTTAACTCAGCTTTCTGATCTTAAGTCTAATCATATTTTACAAAGTGGTGTTTACACCTTCCATATACCAAGTGTTAATGTTTGAAGTATATGGAAAGGTCGTAAATGAGTAATGTTTTCTCTCTCGTTTCATTTCGTGGAGTAGTTCGGTTGAGTGACCCGTTAGCTGAGATGTTGTGCCGGCTAGACAGGGTGTGGACAATTGTACCGAGCTTTTGAGCGACGCACTAGCCTCATGGCTAGGTTAGGGTGAGGGTACAGTTGTCGGGCTCCTCTGATCCTACTTTACTTTATGAACTAGAGAGTGACACTATTTCTTTACCGGACTTTGAATTTGTTTTGAGCTTCTCTTGCGATGAGTATGTCTTTGCCGACTTGACCAACCGTGAGTGTATACGACATGTGGTGAACATATGGTGGGTTGGTCATGTGTCGGATCGTCCAGCAGTGAAGGCATACGATATTTGGTAAGCGTATGGTGTGCTGGACGATTTCTTGGGTACTCAGAATTTGCATGGCAGTTGGAGTTGATTGTGAATTCGGGGTGACAGCTTTCTTTGTTACTCGTTTCTTTTATATTCCTTTTTTTGTACCTAGCCTTTGTGGGAAAAGGAAAAACCAGATAAGATGGCCCATGAAGTGAAGTAGCTCACTGAAGAGTAGATGTTAGTAGTTTATCTTGCTAATTATGGGCTCAATCCTGCAATCGGACTGATTATTCATTTTTGGGATGGCTGCCGAGTTGTTGGGCCAATTAGTTCTCAGCCCATGCTTCTCGAAGTGGTATGTAGGAGATCCAGCCATCTGTTCCTCATCCGCATGTCACCCACCGAGTGACGTGCGAGGTGATTAGGTTTTTCTCTTTGTCCCTGGGTTTGCCACCGTGAAAAAGTGCTCTAGCTAACAACGGCAGTAGGTTTGGAGGCGGTCCTTGCTTCTTGCCTGGATGAGGTTGTATACGACTATCCCTCAAATTTCCCTCAACGCTGAGGATCATCCTCACTGCTGCACAGAAGGCTTATGACCTCTTTTCGTGCACTTTGGATTTTGCGGGATAGCAAGATGAAGCGGCCCGGACCAACTTTACATGTCCTCGCACATGAGACCGGTTCTGCGCTCGACATGCAACTTGTATTGCATAAGCAGCTGGCGGGTGTCTGTCTCTCTTGCTATAGTGAAATCTAATTTGCAACGGGAGGCTTGGAAAAGTTTATAGCAATAATTGAATCCACGTTGTGGCTTTGCGTAGGTAAGAACGGTTCTTGTATACAACCCCTAGAAGCCACGTAAAACTTGCAAACAATAAGTAGAGGCGTCTAACTTGTTTTTGCAGGGGGCATGTGATGTGGTATAGCCAAGATGTGATGTGATATATGTGATGTATGAGATGATCATGTTTTGTAATATTTCACGGCTTGCATGTCGATGAGTACGGCAACCGGCAGGAGCCACATGGTTGTCTTTAATATTTATTGTATGACCTGCGTGTCAACTCCAAACGCCATGTAATTGCATTACTTTATCGCTAGTGGTAGCAACAGTTGTAGTTGCAACACGTGGTGGTGACTATCATGTGCGACGCCCAAGGAGTTAGGCGTCATGCTGGTGATGATGGAGATCGTGCCGGTGCGTTGGAGATGGAGATCAAAGGCGCAAAAGAAGAAAAGGCTATACCATGTCACATTATTCTTGCATGTGATGTTTATCCTTTTTATGCATCTTATTTTGCTTAGTACGGCGGTAGCATTATAAGATGATCCCTCACACTAATATCAAGATAAAATGTGTTCTCCCTTAGTATGCACCGTTGCGAAAGTTCGTCGTTTTGAAGCACCTCGTGATGATCGGGTGTGATAAACTCTACGCTCACATACAACGGGTGTAAGCCAGTGTTTACACATGCGGAAATACTTTGGTTAGCTTGACGAGCCTAGCATGTACAGACATGGCCTCGGAACACATCGAACCGAAAGGTTAAACATGAGTCATATGGATGATATGATCAACATGTTGATGTTCACCATTGAAATTACCCCATCTCACGTGATGATCGGACTTGGGATAGTGGATTTGGATCATGTATCACTAAACAACTTGAGGGATGTTGAGTTTAGTGGGAGTTCATTAGTAATTTGATTAATTTGAACTAATTATCATGAACATAGTCTAAATGCCTTTGCAAATATGTTGTAGATCAATGGCTCGCCCCGTAGCTCCGTCGCTCAATTTTAATGCGTTCCTAGAGAAAGAGAAACTGAAATCCAATGGAAGCAACTTCGCGGACTGGTACCGCAATCTGAGGATCATCCTCACTGCTGCACAGAAGGCTTATGTCCTTGATGCAACGCTGGGTCAGGCCCCTGCTAATGACGCTCCTGAGGATGTCAGGAATGTCTATCAATCTCGCAAAGATGACCACACGATAGTTCAGTGCGCCATTCTGTACGGTTTAGAACCTGATCTCCAAAAACGTTTTGAGAAACACGGGGCATATGAGATGATTGAGGAACTGAAAGTGATATTTCAGACTCATGCCCGTGTGGAGAGCTATGAAGCCTCTGAGAAGTTCTTTAACTGTAAGATGGAGGAGAACAGCTCCGTCAGTGAGCACGTACTCAAAATGTCTGGGTACGCCGATCGCCTAAGTCAGTTGGGTGTAGTCATTCCCAATCAGTTGGGGATTGACAGGGTTCTCCAGTCACTGCCACCAAGCTACAAGAGCTTTGTGATGAACTATAATATGCAAGGCATGCAGAAGACGCTTCCCGAACTGTTCGCGATGCTGAAAGCTGCTGAGGTGGAAATCAAGAAGGAACATCAAGTGTTGATGGTCAATAAGACCACCAGTTTCAAGAAGAAGGGCAAGAAGGGAAACTTCAAGAAGGGTGGCAAGAAAGTTGCCACTCCCGCGAAGAAACCCAAGGCTGGCCCTAAACCTGACACTGAGTGCTTCCATTGCAAGGAGAGTGGCCACTGGAAGCGTAACTGCCCCAAGTACTTGGCAGATTTGAAGGCTGGCAACATCAAGAAGAAAGGTATATTTGATATACATGTTATTGATGTTTACCTTACTAGTACTCGTAGTAGTGCCTGGGTATTTGATACTGGTTCGGTTGCTAATATTTGTAACTCGAAACAGGAGCTGCAGAATAAACGAAGACTAGCAAGGGATGAGGTGACGATGCGCGTTGGAAATGGCTCCAAGGTTGATGTGATCGCCGTCGGCACGCTCCCTCTACGTCTACCTTCGGGATTAGTTTTAAACCTCAATAATTGTTATTTGGTGCCTGCGTTAAGCATGAACATTATATCTGGATCTTGTTTATTGCGAGACGGTTATTCATTTAAGTCTGAGAATAATGGTTGTTCTATTTATATGAGTAATATCTTTTATGGTCATGCACCCATTGTGAATGGTTTATTCTTGTTAAATCTCGATTGTAGTGACACACATGTTCATAATATTGATGCCAAAAGATGCAAAGTAAATAGTGATAATACCACATACTTGTGGCACTGCCGTTTAGGTCATATTGGTGTAGATCGCATGAAGAAGCTTCATTCTAATGGACTTCTGGAATCACTTGACTTTGAATCATTTGATACATGTGAACCATGCCTTATGGGCAAGATGACTAGAACCCCGTTCTCTGGAACAATGGAGCGGGCAAGTGAATTGTTGGAAATCATACATACTGATGTGTGTGGACCAATGAGTTCTTCTACGCGCGGTGGATATCGTTATTTCCTAACCTTCACGGATGATTTAAGTAGATATGGGTATATTTACTTAATGAAACACAAGTCTGAAACGTTTGAAAAGTTCAAAGAATTTCAGAGTGAAGTAGAAAATCATCGTAACAAGAAAATTAAGTTTCTACGATCTGATCGTGGAGGTGAATATTTGAGTTACGAGTTTGGTATGCATTTGAAGAAGTGTGGAATTGTTCAACAACTCACGCCAGCAGGAACACCACAGCGCAATGGTGTGTCCGAACGTCGTAATCGCACTCTATTGGATATGGTGCGGTCTATGATGTCTCTTACCGATCTGCCACTATCGTTTTGGGGTTATGCATTAGAGACAGCCGCATTCACTTTAAATAGGGCTCCATCAAAATCCGTTGAAACGACTCCATATGAGTTATGGTATGGTAAAAAGCCTAAGATATCGTTTCTTAAAGTTTGGGGATGCGATGCTTATGTAAAGAAGTTACAGCCTGATAAGCTCGAAACCAAAGCGGAAAAATGTGTCTTCATAGGATACCCTAAAGAAACAATTGGGTATACCTTCTATCACAGATCCGAGGGCAAAGTCTTTGTTGCCAAGAATGGATCCTTTCTTGAGAAGGAGTTTCTCTCGAAAGAAGTGAGTGGGAGGAAAGTAGAGCTGAACGAGGTTGATGAACCTTCTCTCGAATTGGAGAGTGGCGCAGCGACGGAAGATGTTCCAGTGCAGCCT
>JAGXJF010005504.1:0-39388 GCA_019208055.1 Stipa capillata | reverse complement strand
ACCGGTCTTGGCCATGAGGCACCATGGAGCTGCAGCAGGCTGTTCATTGAAATTCACAATATACAATTTTCCAGACCTATGACCTTTGAATACTTGTGAATCATCAGTTAGCTTAGAGGCTATAACTTTATCAGGATAGAAAGTGACTTTCATACCTGTGTCACACAACTGTGACACAGACATCAGACTATAGCCTATCTGATCCACAAGCATTACATTAGATAGAGAGTGATGTTCAGATATGCAACTTTACCAATTGAAAGAGCATCTAGGCCCCAAGTTGGTTTTGTTGGTTAATGGCAACTCAAACTGGAATCTAACGTTTACAGTGAGTGTAAGCAGGTTTGTAGGTTCCAGGAAGAAGGGTCATCAAGGAAAGGATGACCACCAAAAAAAAGGGTACAAGGGTGGTTTCCAGGACTAAGGAATGGCTGTGCTAGGCAGCTGTGCCACAGCTGTGAAGATGTCGGTGCTGTGCAAGGAGTTGCAAGCAAGGTGATGGTGGCTTGATGCGTCAAGGACCGTGACTACAGTTGGTGGGCAGGTAAAGCCTAGATTTGCTAGTTTCTTTGAGTCCATTAGAAAAGCCTGTACTATCAAGAGGGATGAAGCAGTGATACTCTGTGGAGGTTCTAGTTGCTCAATGCTCAGGATGTTGGATAGTGGCACTAATGCTTTGAGGTTAGTGGCCCTGCGTCAGCAGTTTTGTATAAGTATAAAACTGGTTGGAGCTGGCACTCTGCAGTGCTAGCAGTAGAAAACCCTAGGGGTTAGAGTCACCGGTGTGACACAGCGGTGTCACATGTGGTCTAACGCTCTATGACTCAGGTACATCTCTGTACCAGGGGAGAGCTTGAAAACGCTAAGGAACCTGCGCTGCGATAGCTTGTCTGCTGAGTCGGAGGGCTGTTGGAGGTTCTCTCCGTATAGGTTTCAGAGAGTGTGTGCGCTGAGGGCATGTCATGTGCCAAGACCGGGCTCAGTAGTGCGGCTGCGTCAGTTTAGGGTTTACCTATGTGTGCCGCCAGTGATACAGGTATCGGTCTGCTTGAGCCGATTATAGTTGGGCGGAGTGATTAGCTGTGTCACCGGTGGCTGACACCAGTGATTCACTTAATCCTACGTAGCAACAGTGTAACAGTCAAGTGCCTGTGCACCCTATATATAGGGGACCAGGGGAGGTCTTCGACCTCAACCAATGAGCCAATTAGTAACTCACATTCGACCATTGCAAAGCCTCTTTCCACCGAACGAAAGCCAAGTTTCCTAAGTGTCAGTTCGGGAAGGGTTAGAGTTCTTGAGCAAAGAGCATTGGTTCCTCTAAAAGTTGTCACTGCTGAATCTATTACTCTTGGAGTGTCTACTCCTAGACGGGCGTAGGAGTTGCTGGTACCACCCAAGCTTGTGTGGGCTGGACCAGTAGTCTGTGAGGGTGATTGAAGTCTACCTGCTGCAAGCAAAAGGACTTCCACAAGCAAAGGAAGAGGCCTGAGATCAGATACTCGGAGAACAAGCACGATTCAGTGCTGGCGACCTCTTCGGAGTAGCTTCTCCAACAGAGACGTACCACTCTACAAAGAGCTGGGAACTTCGGTGAAAAACACTCTGTCTCCTGAGTACTTGCTGTTTTACTTCTTGATTCTTGCTATATCTGTTTGCTTGTATGCTCATATAGATATTCTGTTTATCTGCTTAGATCACCTTTACACCTGTGTCTTGTTAGCTGTCTCACAGTTGGTATAGATCATATCTCACACATGTGTCAGCTACCTGTTAAACAGACACTGTGATTACTCATCATTTTGCTAAGTCATTAGCCCATCTGTTTTAGGCACCTGTGTGACAGCTGCATGCTAATTTACACATCGCAACTTACCTGTGTCACACACCTGTCACACAGCTAGCTAATTCTTACTTCTGCACAAGGCTAAATCTAAACAATCTAGTCAAAAGAAGTAATTTTTGTTAGCCTCCTATTCACCCCCCTCTAGTCAGCATCTGAGGTCCTTTCAATTGGTATCAGAGCAGGTTGCTCTTTGATTTGGCCTAACAGCCAGAGTTAAAGGATGTCGGGCTATGAGGGTAAAATACCTGTCTTTAATGGGACTAACTATACTTTCTGGAAGAGAAAGATGCAAATGCATCTTATCGCTATCGATCCAGATGTGTGGGATGTTGTTTATATAGGTTACAACTTGGAGAATCCCAGAACACCTAACATCGTTGACAAAAGGAATATTCAAAACAATGCTAGGGCAGCCACTGCCATCTTCATGGGCTTGCAGGAGCATGACTTCAACAGAGTCAGTACCATGGAATCTGCTAAGAATATCTGGGATACCTTGGAGCAGATCTATGAAGGCAGTGACACTCTGAAGAAGTCAAAGAGGAGCCTTTTGGAATCAAAGCTAGAGAGGTTTGAGCTTGAGCATGGTGAAGACATCAATTCTTTGTTTTCAAGACTCACCATTATCACAAACCAGCTGAAGGCCCTAAGCTCCAACCGAGTGGAAGATGAAGACGTGATCAAGAAGTTCTTGTCAGTGCTTCCAAAAGCCTACAGAACGCTTGTTCTCATGCTGAAAGAAAAAGATGGGTTTGAGCAAATGAAGCCCATAGAAGTGTTAGGGAGGATTCTAACACATGAGATGGAGCTTAAGCAAGAAAGCAAGCAAAGCTCCTCTCCAGCTGTCAAGAAAAATATTGCTTTGAAGACTACTACTTCAACATCACAGATTGAGAGTGATAGCAGTGAAGATCTTGATGAGGAGATGTCAAGAGAGTGAACTCATCCTCCTCATAAGGAACTTCAGAAAGTTTTACAAGAAGAAGCAACTTGGATCAGGTGACAGATTCAGAGGGAAGAAGTTGTCAAAAGATAACAAGTGCTTCGAGTGTGGCAAGGAAGGCCACTTTGCTGTTGATTGTCCAACCAAGAGAAAGGACAACAGCCAGTACAGAAAGAAGAAGGACTTCCATAGGAAGAAGAAGACCTTTAACAGCAAGCATCCAACCTACTCCAAGAACAAGGCCACTGCCAGAGCTTATGTTGGACATGCTTGGGTGTCTGAGGATTCAGGCTCAGAAGAGGAGTCTGAAGAAGAAGATCAAGTTGCTGGGATTGCCATCAGCATGGCTGACATACCCAGCTGTGACACAGCCAGGTCACACAGCTCCGAGTCAAGTGCTGAAGCTGACTATCTTCCATCCACTTCTGCCCCTTTGTGTCTCATGGCCAAAGGTTCTAAGGTACTTACTGATGATGACTTTCCTGATTATGTTGAACTAATAGGCATCCTTGAAAGAACAGATAAGGCCTATGGCAAGGAGAGGAAGGAGAACATATCCTTAAGGGATAAACTCAGGGAGCTGAGTGAATCTTATGGTGAGGTTACTGATGACAGGGAAAACCTTAGGCTTGACCAGGAAAACCTGGAAATAGCTCATGAAAAGCTCAAGGCAGCTCATGAGCTTCTGATAAAGGAGCATGAGGAGCTCAAGGAAAAATATTCTTTGTGCACTGATATTTCTTCTACTATATGCACTGATGCTCCCTTGCCTGCTCCTACTGTTATTGAATCATGCCTGAACTATGCTAGCCGTATAAATGTTCTAACATCCACAGGTGGAGTCACTGATAATTCAAAAGAGGCATCAACCTCTACTACTACTAACCTTGTGGATGCAGATGAGCACAACAAGCTCAAAGAGGAGCTTGAAGAGCTAAAAAGGCTAATGAGGAAAGGCCTATGCACTGCCAATATTGGCATGCAAAATTATCAGCTGATCAAAGCTGAGATGCTCAGAAAGAATGATGGCCGAAAAGGCTTGCGTTACATTCCTTCTGCTCATAAAGATAAGCTGCCTGCTGCTACTAACTTTAATCTTGCAGAAAAGTTTGTGAGGCAGACAAGTACATATGACAACAAGTTTGTTGATCATAAGAAGGGTAATGGGAATGCAGTAAACATTCCATCCAACCCATCCTATGTACTGCAGATGGACAGAAAAGGGAAGTTTGTGGCTAAATATATTGGTCGCAGGCACTTGACAAAGTGGTTGCCTGCGATCTAGGTTCCAAAGGTAACAGTTACCTGTGTCACCGGTGTCTTACACAGCTGTGCAACCACCAGTGCCACCGGTAGCTCACACAGCCAACTAACCTCTCCGTCTAAGGTTGCAGGTGATAGCAAGCTTAAAAGAATTTATGTCATATCATCGGTTGCTCAGGCTATCAACTATAAGAACAGATCTTCTAACTCTTTAACTGCTGTTTCTGCATATGGTAAAATTACAAAGGAACCAAACGAGTTTGGGTCCCTAAATCCCATAGCTAATCTTGCAGGATACTGTCTCCAGTGGAACTGAATGGGTTGTGGACAGTGGATGTACACAACATATGACTGGAGGCAGAGAGGAGTTTGTAGAGATCACACATGAAAATATTCCAAATAAACATGTGATCTATGCAGATAACTCCAAGGGAAAGGTAAATGGCATTGGTAAAGTTGCCATATCTGAACATCACTCTATATCTAATGTAATGCTTGTAGATAAGATAGGCTGTAGCCTCATGTCTGTGTCATAGCTGTGTGACACATATATGAAAGTCATGTTCTATCCTGATGAGGTTATAGCTTCTAAACTATCTGATGACTCTCAAGTGTTCAAAGGATGCAAGTCTGGAAAGCTATACACAGTAAACTTCAAAGAACAGCCTGCAGCAGCTCCATGGTGCCTAATGGCCAAGAGCAGTGTTGGCTGGCTGTGGCACAGGCGGTTAGGTCATGCAGGGATGAAGCTTCTCAACAAACTGAGCAAACATCATAGGCCTAGAAAAGGTGAAGTTTGAGAAGGACAAGCCCTGCAGCTCATGTCAAGCCGGCAAACAAGTTGGAGCTGCCCATCGTCCCAAGAATGTCATGACCACCACCGCACCTTTTGAGCTCATACACATTGACCTCTTCGGTCCCACTACATATGAGAGCTTGGGAGGTAACAAGTATGGATTTGTTATTGTAGATGATTTTTCTCGCTATACTTGGGTGTTCTTTTTGAAGGGGAAGATACAGGTTTACAAGAAATTCAAGCACCTCATTGTCAGAGTACAAAATGAGTGGAAGGTAAACCTTGTCAAGGTCAGGAGTGATAATGGGACTGAATTCAAAAACTCAAAGGTGGAAGCATTTCTGGACAAGCATGGAATTAAGCATGAGCTATCAAGTCCATATGCTCCACAGCAAAATGGAGTAGTAGAAAGGAAGAACAGAACCCTGATAGAGATGGCAAAGACACTGCTAGATGAGTACAAGACTTCACCAAGATTTTGGGCTGAAGCTGTCAACACTGCCTGCCACTCCATCAACAGGATATATCTACATCCACTACTCAAGAAGACTTCATACGAGCTGCTCACCAACACAAAGCC
Source organism: Stipa capillata (assembly GCA_019208055.1). NCBI lineage: Eukaryota > Viridiplantae > Streptophyta > Magnoliopsida > Poales > Poaceae > Stipa > Stipa capillata. The sequence goes on along the minus strand of JAGXJF010005504.1, from coordinate 33,960 downwards.
AAATGTCTCATACTTCAGAGTATTCAGTTGTAAGTGCTACATCCTTAGGAAGAGCAAACGCCTTACTAAGTTTGAAGCTAAATCTGATGTTGGTATATTCCTTGGCTATGCTACTAACTCTCATGCCTATAGAGTATTCAACACTCTGACAAAGGTTGTTGAAGAATCTGTAGATGTGAACTTTGATGAGTCTTATGACTCCCAAGGAGAGCAAGTTGCTAATGATGTAGGGAATGTGGACATTCAAAAGAAGTCAACTGGTGAGATCAGACCTACTATCAAGGAAGAACCTGTCTCACCAAGTGATCAAGAACCACCTTCTCCATCACTGAATGAAGACACTGGAGATGAAGACATCGAGCTCGAGTACAACCCAGCCAATGATCTCTTGGATGCAGAGTACCTGTCTCAGCCAGCTGTGTCGCAGGAAGAACCAGCTGTGTCACAGGCAACTCCATCAGCTGTGACACTGGTGGTTGACCCCGAACCCCCTTGTAATCAGCAGGCTGCAGAAGGATCACCCTGTAGAAAAAATCATCGGTGCCATTAATAGGGGAGTGACTACTTGTTCTCGAATTGCTAATTTCTGTGAACATTACTCTTTTGTTTCCAGTGTTGAACCCAAGAACATAAAGGAAGCTCTCATGGATGCTGATTGGATAAATGTTATGCATGAAGAGTTGAATCAGTTTGAAAGAAATCAAGTATGGTCCCTGGTGGAAAGACCCAATGATCATAATGTGATTGGAACAAAATGGGTCTTCAGGAACAAGCAAGATACAAATGGACAAGTGGTAAGGAACAAAACCAGACTTGTGGCTCAAGGGTTTACACAAGTGGAGGGTCTAGACTTTGGAGAAACCTTTGCTCCAGTAGCAAGACTTGAAGCCATCAGGATCCTCCTTGCTTATGCTGTTCATCATAACATCAAGCTTTATCAGATGGATGTGAAGTCTGCTTTCCTAAGTGGTAAACTCTCTGAACTTGTTTATGTTGAACAGCCACCTGGTTTTGAAGATGATAAGAAACCACACCATGTCTATAAACTACAGAAAGCACTCTATGGCTTAAAACAAGCACCTAGAGCATGGTATGATACATTGAAAGAATTTCTGATCAAGAATGGATTTAAAATGGGCTTAGTAGACACAACTCTATTCACTAAGAAAAATGGAAAGAATTTATTTGTGTGCCAAATATATGCCGATGACATAATATTTGGCAGTACTAACCGGTCCATGAATGATGAGTTTAGCCAGATGATGACCAAAAGTTTTGACATGTCTTTGGATGGAGAACTCAAGTACTTTCTAGGACTTCAGATCAAACAACTCAAGGAAGGTACATTCATTTCACAAGAAAAGTTCACCAAAGACATCATCACTAAGTTTGGCATGAAGGATGCAAAGTCTATTCATACTCCCATGCAAAACAAATGGTCATCTGGACCTAAACATCGAAGGTAAGTCTGCTGATCAGAAAGAGTTCAGATCCATGATAGGATCCCTGCTCTACTTATGTGCATCTAGGCCAGACATTATGTTGAGTGTATGCATGTGTGCTAGATTTCAAGCTAATCCTAAGGACTGTCACAGAGTTGCAGTAAGAAGGATACTGAGATACTTGATTCAAACCTCAGGCTTTGGTTTATGGTATCCTAAAGGTGCAAATTTTGAGCTAGGAAGCTATTCTGATAGTGACTATGCAGGGTGTAAGGTTGACTGAAAAAGCACCTCTAGTACTTGTCAATTTCTAGGGCATTCCTTAGTGTCCTGGTCATCTAAGAAATAAAACTCAGTAGCCCTTTCCACTGCAGAAGCTGAGTATATAGCTGCTGATAGTTGTCGTGCTCAGTTATTATGGATGAGGCAGACCTTGAAAGATTTCAACGTATCTTTTAATCAAGTACCCCTCTTCTGTGATAATGAAAGTGCAATTAAGTTAGCCAACAACCCAGTGCACCACCAAAGATCCAAACACATTGAAGTGAGGCACCACTTCCTGAGAGATCATGTTGAGAAGGGAGATATACAGCTGTGCCATGTAAGGACTGAAAAACAATTAGCTGATATTTTCACCAAACCTTTAGATGAGACTAGGTTCTGTGCACTGAGGAGTGAATTGAATATCATTGATGTCTCTAATCTTAAATAAAAAGGATTGGCTTGGTGTCTAGCTCATATGTTCTGCCATTTACATGCCTTACATGCTCATCTGTGTTGATCACCTGTGTCACAGGTGTATGTGTTTTATGAATAGTGTAGAGATCCTTCAGCTGTGTGTACACATTATTGTGTACCTATTTTCAAAATCGACTCATGTCAGTTTTAGTTTTGCTTGATTGATTTTCTGGCAAACTGACTTTGGGAAGATTGCATAAGGATCTCCTGATAGTGTTCATATGCTTGCTCTCTTATCAAATTCTCTCTGTCTTGGTGTTCTATATGTTGGGGAACGTGCTACGCAAAACAAAAATTTACCGCGCACAATCCACCCCAAGATCACTATCGAAGTGCAGGCAACGAGATCATACCTTCAATGATCACGTCAATGCAGTGGAGAAGTTGACCGATGTCGATGAAGTCCGCAGACTCCCGCAGCTAGGTTATACCTCCCAGCCGCGAGAGCGATCTCCTCGCGAATAGTTTGCCCGATTGAACACCGAAGTATACGACGTCTCCGAGGTATCCACGCGTACCGGATCAGCGACACCGCGGTAATGTGTGGACCAGCACACAAGAACATCAGGGATCTACGAGAAGGAGAAGCAGCAGCGCGCCGGCAGCTGTACTAGATCCAATCTAGAAGAGAGAGAAAAAGAAGGCTGTGGCCAATCTAGAGATGGCCGGCCTAGGGTTTAGGGCTGCTTCTGGGGCTGCCTCTGGGGCTGCTCGGGATACCCTTTGAGGTGCCCTGCCCCTCTATTTATAGGGGTTGGGGCAGCTCTCCCTAGGCAGGTGGAGTCCTACTCCAGCAGGGACACCCTGTTGGAGTTGGAGTCCAACTCCACCAGAACCTTCTAGAACCTTCTAGAACTTCCGGAACCTTCTAGAATTTCTAGAACCTTCTAGAACCTTCTAGAACCTTCTAGAACTTTCCGGAACACTTCCGGACATCACCGGAACCATCCGGGACCTCCCGGAACACTTTTGAGATCATTTGAAACACTTTCGAAACCCTTCTCTCTCATTCTCCATAAATCGTAGCATTCCTAAATGTCGCTAAAACGTTAAGCGTGTGACCCTATAGGTTCGAGTATATGTGGACATGTCCGGAACACCTTCCGGTCAATAATCGTCAGCGGGATCTAGACACCCATAACGATTTCCACATATCATCGAAGATCTTTATCGAGTGAACCTCGTATTACCGCATATCATCCTTTTGCCTCACGATACGTTACACAACCCGAGGCGAGACTTTGATGGTATCCCTGTGATCAACTCCTTGATCACCATACCTAGTTATCCTCGTTACCGGTTTGTACTCTTTTCTCGTTTCCGTATTCCGGTATCCCCGAGACTAACCTTTTAGTCACAATACCTGGCCAGGCGATGCTAGATACCGTAATACCGAGTGGGCCCAGAGTGTATCTCTCCATCGCTGGATGGGCAAATCCCAGTCTTGAGATATCTAGAACCACGATATACTTTCTGGTGTACCTGAAAGTCACCTTTATAATTACCATGTTACGGAGTAACGTTCTATGACCCCAAAGCAACCATCCGGTATCCGGGTCTACGATATTCTCATGGTCTAAGGACGCAAGTAAACGTTAACACATAATGAGAAGATACTGACAACATATTGACGAAGTGATCTCGCAGTATCTCATAAGGGGGTCTATCCAACACCATTGTTACCCTAACAATGTGTTCTCATTATTGCCGGCATCCTTGTTACATTAACAATGCCCATGATCAGGAAAACAAGACCATCAACAATACATGAGCTAGTCTAGAGGCCTGACTAGGGATCTGAATGGTGTTTATTATTCCACACATGCAATTAGGTTTTCCTCTGAATCTCATATCCAGGAACCAATGCAATTCTAGCATAGAACATAAACTTAATCATGAACATGAAAATAGAATAATAACAACTTTATTATTGCCTCTAGGGCATATTTCTAACACTATGGATGAAATACTTGTCAACTGAGCTATCCATATGTGTCTCAGGTGAATGCTTTTGATTTCCGTAGACCCTAGGGTATTTTGTCTACTCACCTGTGTCACAGGTTCCTCTGTCAGCTGTGACATAGCCACCTTATACCCCTTCAGCCTATATAAGACGTCGATACGTTTTCCACAGAACCCACATTCTACGTTAAAACCCCAAACTTCCGTTGTGCGCCAAAACTTCAAATTCTCGACGAAATTGACATTTCCGCCCCTCCAAATCTTTCGAAGCATCGGAGAAAGCTTTCTGAAGAGCTCCAGCAACAATTTATCCGCGCATTATCAATCTTTACTCAAAGTAAGCTCCCGCCAGCCCTACTTTGCGCCTGTTCTTGCTTACGGCTTATGTTTTTGCTCTAAAGCCTAATCCATTAGCGCATTGTTAGTTGTTAGGGTTGGTTTAGCTCCTGATAATCTTTCAGAACCTATATTGCTCAAAATTAACCACCAAAAACCAACAAATCTCTAGATTTATAAAATCTGCCGTCCGCCTCCGCACGCAGCTGTGTCACCGCTAGGGTCTCACCTGTCACACAGGCAAGTCTATTCAAAAGGCTGAGACCTCGGTTTGTTACCAAGTCCTCACCTGTGTCTCCCCGTTCTCACACAGATGTCTCACACAACTACTACCTTTGCATCTCAAGAACACCTCTTAGCTATATTCTGTCTTATCTATCTGGTTTCTACAGATGTCTTCAGGATCTGAGAAAGCTGACAGTGGGATGCAGTGGTCTGACCCAGAAGCATCCAGCTTTGAGATTACCATTTCAGATTCAGATCAGGAAAGAGAGAGGCTGAGACAGAAAGCAGAGGTTGCTGAAAGAAGAAAGGCAAGCCAAAGGGCTTACAGGCAGGGGAAAGCAGTTGCAAAGAAATCAGCTTCTCAAGCTAGTAAATCTAGTTCAGCTCAGCGTGCTCCACCCAAGAGGACAAGATTCTCAACTGCTGTTGAGCACACATCCTTGGGAAAGGAAGCAGCTAAGAAGCAGAAGCAACCAGCTAAGAGAGGTTCAAAGCCTTCCATTGCAAATGTGGTGCTGCCAAGAGGCACACTCACCATTAGAGAACCTGTTCCAGAATCCCAAATATCTCAAGAAGATCTTGAGCATGATAAGCTGATTCTGGAGGAGTTGGATAGGCTGGCAGCTCAGATGAGAGAAACAACTGATGAAACAATAAAGAAGCAGCTATCCACCATATACACAGGCAAAAGCTTTGAGCTTTCAGAGTTGTCAAGGCCTGTATCTATGGCAATTTCAGAACCATCAGAGGCAGATAAGGCTATCTTGAGAGAAATTACAGATTTACACAAGCAGATGCAGTCAGGCCAATCTTATTCAAAAGAAGCTGAGTTGTGAAAGAAGATTCTTGAGAAGCAGGATCAACTTTCAACAAAATGCTTGGCAGAAGGGTCTCACAAACCTCTGGAACTTCAGCATACTGATGCTAGAGATAGGCATCTCATCCTTGAAATCAGTGAGTTAACCAAGAAGGCTAACACTCTGCCAAAAGGCCTTGAGAGGACTTCCATTCAAGCTGAAATCAAACTCAAGCGAGGTCTGCTGTCTCCTGAGTTCAAATCTCAAAGAGCAGCTCCTCCTATTGCCAGTTCAAAATCAAGGATTCCTCCCATAGCTGTAGATGATCTTCTTATGATGGAGATAAACGATATTCTCGGAAGGCTCAGAAACATGCCAAATGGTCCTGAGAAAACAGCTTTGAGAGCTGAGCTCAAGCTTAAAAAGGCTATGCTTCCAAAGGTTTCCAAGCCTTCATCACCTCCTGCTGCTGCACCTACTCAAGCTCCTAAAAGGAAAAGATCAGAAACTATTGTGATCAGTGATGAACCTCAAGCCAAGAGACAGCCAGATGTAGATGTCGAAATAATTTCTTAGACGACTCAAAGCTCCAAGCCATCCTTAAAAGTTCAATTTGATCAACAGACGTCTGCCATTCAAGAATTGAAGAAGGAGATGCCACCACCAGTGTCAGCAGTGGCTAACCCAACTAAGTCAAGTCTGCAGACATACCAAAGGAGAAGCAGAAAATCTCAAAGTTCTAAAAGCGTAGAATCCATTTCCTCCCTGGATGTCCAGAAACAGATGTCTCCATCCCAATTTCTAGTGTCTGAGGCCGAAGAACTGACAACCAAAGAGGCCCATGTGCTCCCATCACCAAAGGCTAGATCTGTGACGCCTTTGGAAGCTGCCAAACAAACAAGTCCACAGCTGTCTCAACCAGCTGTGTCACAGGCAGGAGAAGCTCAGGCCCAAGAGCCACACCTGTCTAAATCACCTGTGCCACCGCCAGCTGACCCAGCCCCTTCAGTTCAAGCACCTGTGTCATCACCTGTGGCACAGGCAAGTCAGTCAGCTGAGCAAGAAGAAAGCTCTGAGAGCTCATCAGATGATGGCAGAGGTGTGTCTGTTACCCCTCCCGGGCCGAGAGAAGCTAGAGCTGATTCAGATGAAGATTACCAAGCCGAGAGATCTTCTCCAAGTACAGAATCAGCTGACGAAGAAGAGGAAGAGGAAGAAGAGGCTGAACAAGCAGATAGCTCACCCAGTCTCTCAGTTGGAGAAGAAGATCTGAAAACTAAGTATTATTACATCTTCTCTCATGCCTTGAGGACTGAGGCGAATCAAATGCAGTTCATCTCCCAAGCTGTGGCCAAGAAGCTACCCAAAAGTGATCCCCAGAAATCAACAAGCAAAGTTGCCACCATGAGCACAAGTGCTTTCATCAGAATGAGGTCAACTTGCCCATATTTCCATGAAGACAAGGAGTTTCAGGATGCATCTTGCTCAGACCCCAGATTTCACACTAATCTTCAAAGGGGTGTCTACCATGAAATCCTTGCTTCCAAGGGATTTGTAGATTGCAAGGCGATAGACTGGTCTGCTCTAACTGATCCCAGACTGAGGAGTCTTCAATCTCTCATCCAAGCCTCAGGTCTGGAGTTCATATGCAATCTTCAACAAGATTATGACCCAGAAATCATTAAGGAATTCTATGGCACTGTCTGGGTAGATCAAGAAAATCAAGATGTCATGCTATGGAAGACAAGAGGCCAGCTGCTCTCAATCACAGCTCCAGAATTCAACAGCTTGTTTCATGCACCAATCGAGCCTGGTATGCCCAATTTGTTCAAGCTAGAACTGTCTCCAATGCTGACAGAAGAAAATTCTATCCAAGGAATTTTACATTCCCTGCCAATGCCCCTTCAGATCATGTGTACTTCAAGGGGATCACAATCACAGTAAAGCATCTTGTAAAGATTCTTCATGTCACCCTACAGCCCAAAGGAGGAAATATAGATGCAGTATACAATTCAGTATGGCAGGTGCTGGTGCACATAGCAAAGAACATTCATTTTGATGTGGCCAGGTATATATTCCATGAGATAGATGTTGTACAGAAGGACAAGAAAGCTAAGCTGAGGTATGGATCGTACATCATGTACATGATCCTTTAGAGAACAGGTCTTCTGGATTCCAACTTTGACATGACGGTAAAGACCATCAAGACCCAGCTCAGGTCTCAGGCTGATGACCATCCTGATGAGGTTGCTGTTCCAGCTTTGTTTGGCGAATCCCCTGAACCAGCTGTGTCAGCTCCCGGTGACACAGCTGCTCCAACAGCTCCTCAAGCGCCTGCTCCCTCTGTGCCTGTGCCTCACGTCCAAGTCCCCGGCAGTGTCACCGCTGATACTCCCATAGCTGACCCAGCTGAGTTAGTATCTGTGACACAGGTGGCTGAAGATGGCACTCTGTCCTCCTCTCTGATGTCTCAAGCAGCAGATAGAGCTTATCAGAACAAAGTGATGCCAACACAGTTTGCAGCTCTACGCCAAGAGAACTTTCAGCTCAGATCAGAAGTCTTCAGTCTGCAATCAAAGGTTGATCAGTTACAGGCTCAGATGTCAGAAGTTCTCCAGCTGTTGAAGTTCAAGCTCTGAATATGTCTCTTCCTCACCCCTTTCTAGTGTTTTAGTGTCAAAGGGGAGAGATTCATACATAGGGGGAGACAGAGGGGGAGAGTTTCATACAAAGGGGGAGAGATTTGTAAGAGGGAGAGAATAGAGAAAGGGGGAGAAAGAAAATTATTTTCTGGTGTACTCAAGGCTTGTTCTATTTCTGATTTTTCTGCCTTGACTACAATTAATACTGAGTCTTATCTTGCTCACTTTACTCTGATGCTGAAATATTTCAGTGTGCCAAGTGTGTTGCTCTAATGCATATGTCCAATGCTCTGATGCATAAGTCTAGACTGTTTTTGCTCTGATTAGTCTGCTTGCTCTGATTCATATACTCATGATTAATCCTATGCTCTAATCCTATGTCTAGTCTATGATCATTGACTTATGCTCTGATTCACATATTCATATTAAACATATGCTCTGATTCACATATTCATGTTAGAGCCCTCGCTCTGATATATATGCCCGTTGGCACTCTGATACATATGACCAGTAATTTGTTTGGCTCTGATACATATATCCATAGTGAATCTGCTCTCTAATATTCTCATATGCTCTAAGATATATATTCAGATGCTCTGACGCATTTTTATATGCTCTGGTCCTTGCAAATGCATCAAGAGAAAAATATTTTAGTTCAGCTCATTATTCTCTGACAAACTTATTATTCTGAACTGATAAGAGTGTAAGTTGTAAGAAAATACTGCCCATATCCAAAAATCATAATCTGTGCATTGGCAAGTCAAAAAACAAATCTCTTGTGCACAGCTTTAGGGGAGTGTATTCTCTACAACCTGCACATATACCTTCTACTCAAATTGATATACAAATTTGTTGAATGGGTTGCCACTAACCACCAAAAAGGGGGAGATTGAAAGAGCATCTAGGCCCCAAGTTGGTTTTGATGGTTAATGGCAACTCAAACTGGAATCTAACGTTTACAGTGAGTGTAAGCAGGTTTGTAGGTTCCAGGAAGAAGGGTCATCAAGGAAAGGATGACCACTAAAAAGGGTACAAGGGTGGTTTCCAGGACTAAGGAATGACTGTGCTAGGCAGCTGTGCCACAGCTGTGAAGAAGCCAGTGCTGTGCAAGGAGTTGCAAGCAAGGTGATGGTGGCTTGATGCGTCAAGGACCGTGACTACAGTTGGTGGGCAGGTAAAGCCTAGATTTGCTAGTTTCTTTGAGTCCATAGGAAAAGCCGGTACTATCAAGAGGGATGAAGTAGTGATACTCTGTGGAGGTTCTAGTTGCTCAATGCTCAGGATGTTGGATAGTGGCACTAATGCTTTGATGTTAGTGGCCATGTGTCAGCAGTTTTGTATAAGTATGAAACTGGTTGGAGCTGGTACTCTGCAGTGCTAGTAGTAGAAAACCCTAGGGGTTAGAGTCACCGGTGTGACATAGCGGTGTCACATGTGGTCTAACGCTCTATGACTCAGGTACATCTCTGTACCAGGGGAGAGCTTGAAAACGCTAAGGAACCTGCGCTGCGATAGCTTGTCTGCTGAGTCGGAGGGCTGTTGGAGGTTCTCTCCTTATAGGTTTCAGAGAGTGTGTGCGCTCAGGGCATGTCATGTGCCAAGACCGGGCTGAGTAGTGCGGCTGCGTCAGTTTAGGGTTTACCTGTGTGTGCCGCCGGTGACACAGGTATCGGTCTGCTTGAGCCGGTTATAATTGGGCGGAGTGATTAGCTGTGTCACCGGTGGTTGACACCGGTGATTCACTAATCCTATGTGGCAACAGTGTAACGGTCAAGTGCCTGTGAACCCTATATATAGGGGACCAGGGGAGGTCTTCGACCTCAACCAATGAGCCAATCAGTAACTCACATTCGACCATTGCAAAGCCTCTTTCCACCAAACGAAAGCCAAGTTTCCTAAGTGTCAGTTCGGGAAGGGTTAGAGTTCTTGAGCAAAGAGCATTGGTTCCCCCAAGAGTTGTTACTGCTGAATCTATTACTCTTAGAGTGTCTACTCCTAGACGGGCGTAGGAGTTGCTGGCATCACCCAAACTTGTGTGGGCTGGACCAGTAGTCTGTGAGGGTGATTGAAGTCTACCTGCTGCAAGCAAAAGGACTTCCACAAGCAAAGGAAGAGGCCTGAGATCAGGTACTCAGAGAACAAGCACGATTCAATGCTGGCGACCTCTTCGGAGTAGCTTCTCCAACGGAGATGTACCACTCTGCAAAGAGCTGGGAACTTCGGTGAAAAACATTCTGTCTCCTGAGTACTTGTTGTTTTACTTCTTGATTCTTGCTATATCTGTTTGCTTGTATGCTCATATAGATATTCTGTTTATCTGCTTAGATCACCTTTACACCTGTGTCTTGTTAGCTGTCTCACAGTTGGTATAGATCATATCTCACACCTGTGTCAGCTACCTGTTACACAGACTCTGTGATTGCTCATCATTTTGCTAAGTCATTAGCCCACCTGTGTTAGGCACCTGTGTGACAGCTGCATGCTAATTTACACATCGCAACTTACCTATGTCACACAGCTGTCACACAGCTAGCTAATCCTTGCTTCTGCATAAGGTTTAATCTAAATAATCTAGTTAAAAGAAGTAATTTTTGTCAGCCTCCTATTCAGCCCCCCTCTAGTCGGCATCTGAGGTCCTTTCACTCTTGACGCATCAAGCAACCATCACCTTGCTTGCAACTCCTGGCACAGCACCGGCTTCTTCACAGCTGTGGCACAGCTGCCTAGCACAGCTATCTCCTTGTCTTGGAAAAACACCTTTGTACTTTTAGTGGTCATCTTTTAATAGATGAAACCTCTTCCTAGAACCTAATCTTCCTGCTTACACTCAATGTAAATATTAGATCGCAGTTTGGGTTTCCATTAGCCATTAAAACCATTTAGGGGCCTAGATGCTCTTTCAGCTGGCGTTGACCCCTCGTGGTACTCCTATATTGCTACCCCCAACCTTGCTTCATCCCTTTTCTACATCACCTTCAAATCTTCAATGGAAGGGAGCAGTGCCAACTTGTCATCTACGGTTGTTACTGTCTATAATGAACAATCTATGTAACTTTATGTAAATCGGATCGTAGTGTGAAATAAAGTATATTTCATTTTATCTCATTTATGCATTTAATTAACTAAAATAACCATAACTAAAAATATGTAAATTTTGACCTATAATCAACCTAATTAAGACCTAAGAAAAAAAGTCAATCAAATTCATGTCTGGTAGTGTTAATAGGTTTCATACACATTCCATAAGGCCTCTGAAAACTTTCGAGGGATTTGGAATTATTTTGCATGTTGAATTGAGTGTTACTTAAACAAGTTCCATATTGGCAAAAATATAATATACTGATTAGGTGAATTTCTTATTACTACAAACTTATGAATTTTTTTATTTATGGCTCATTTTCTTCTCTGAACCCAAATATAATTTTTTTCATAAATTCTTGGGAATTATTTAACCCACTAACAGTTGAAACCTAAATTAGGGCATAGTTGGACTTGTATTTTAATAACAGTAAAATATGACCTAGTTTAATTTGAGAAAATTCATGTAAGCCATAAATATAATATACTCTCTGTGAATTTTTCTATATTTACAAACCTAAGTTTGAATCCCGTGCAAATTCAAAACCTAAAACATGATAGAAAATAAAAAAAGAAAAAGAAGAAAACCCTAGTTAACTAGGCCGGCCTTCGGCCCAGTTCTCCTTCACAACCGAGCCAAGACCATTGTCATCTCCACCCAACTGTGCTCGTACATTTCTTCTTTCCGTCTTCTCTGCGAGAAGGCAATTTGGCACCGAGACACGGGATGCTGGCAAGTGGGACCCGCTTGCCAGGCCTACTATCCCACGCATCCAGACGAGTGGCAGCCAGCATGCGCGCACAAGGGCAAGCCGGTGATGGCTACTTGCCCCTTCAGGCACACCATCGACACCATCGACCCCGCCGTTAGGTTACTGCACGTGCGCGCATGCCACCGCTTCCTCCCAAGCTGTCGCGCAGAGGACTGTTGCGACCGAGGGGGTCGAATAGGACATTAACAAAAAATAAATCCAAAACTGATTTCTACACATGTATCTCTATAACACTAAGCAGTTCTAAGAAAAATCTAGCATGCTAGTGATTAAAGAAAGTAAGAAAAGAAGCATGGAGAAGTGCAGGGAAACAACCACACGTGAGACACAAGATTTTTTTATTGAAGTTTAAGCCTTTGGCAAGGCTTTACTTCTCCGTTGAGGAAGCTTGATCGTACAATCGAAACCAGCACCAAATCATGCTCTTTCCTCAAGAAGTTTGCCAATGCGAAGCTTCTCTTCTCTTGTGGCAGCATTTCATTTTGTGGTAGACGAGCTCCAAACCCTCCCAAACATCTTTTGGCTCTTCACAATCCTTGATGCGCCCAAGCGACTCCTAGCCATGTAGGAGACGCCAATCTCTAAGAGTAACATGTTTCAATCAATTCGGCTAGAGATAAACTCTTGCTTGATGCTCAACTATGGCTCAATCTCTCTCTTTCAAACATTTCTTCACATGGATGAAAACTTGGGCTTGAAGAAATGTGGAGTAGCACTCAGGAGAGCGGAGAAATGGATAGGCAAAACTTCTTATGAGCAAAGAGGCTTGGGGGTATATATAGCTAACCCCTCAACAACTTGCCGCTAATGCAAAAGTAGAAGAACTTAGAACTTTCGAGATGGAACTTGGAGGTTTTGACATTTGAAAACAATGACTACTTTGATTATCCAGAAGTAGATCTTGGAACCCCCGACATAAATTCGGAGGTTCCGACTTTCAGAGCACATTGGATAGAAGCAAATGTCAGTGGTTCCGACTTGAACCTAGACCTTTCGGGATTTTGAATGGCCTTAACAAGATATGGTTAGAACGGTTTCCAGGAAGTTTTGACATCGCATTCGGACCTTCAGAGATTTCAAGGATCCTCAGCAGAGGATCGACATAATTCATTCTCTAAGGTTCCAACATCTGACTCGGACATTCCGAGATTTCAAAAGATAAGTCCAGAATTGGTGCTCAGAGCCTCCAGAAAGACAAAAGGACTTAGGCATATCCAGGAACAAAACTTTAAGGTTTCGAGAATCTTGGATGTTTCCACATCCAGAAGAACAGACAAGAAGGGCAACTCAGAGACTCCAAGTGTTGGGAAACGTGCTACGCAAAAAAAAATTTACCGCGCACAATCTACCCCAAGATCACTATCGGGGTGCAGGCAACGAGATCATACCTTCGACGATCACGTCAATGCAGCGGAGAAGTTGACCGATGTCGATGAAGTCCGCAGACTCCCGCAGCTAGGTTATACCTCCCAGCCGCGAGAGCGATCTCCTCGCGAATAGTTCGCCCGATCGAACGCCGAAGTATACGACGTCTCCGAGGTATCCACGCATACCGGATCAGCGACACCGCGGTAATGTGTGGACCAGCACACAAGAACAGCAGGGATCTACGAGAAGGAGAAGCAGCAGCGCGCCGGCAGCTGTACTAGATCCAATCTAGAAGAGAGAGAAAAAGAAGGCTATGGCCAATCTAGAGATGGCTGGCCTAGGGTTTAGGGCTGCTTCTGAGGCTGCCTCTGGTGCTGCTCGGGATACCCTTTGAGGTGCCCTGCCCCTCTATTTATAGGGGTTGGGGCAGCTCTCCCTAGGCAGGTGGAGTCCTACTCCAGCAGGGACACCCTGCTGGAGTTGGAGTCCAACTCCACCAAAACCTTCTAGAACCTTCTAGAACTTCTAGAACCTTCTAGAATTTCTAGAACCTTCTAGAACTTTCCGGAACACTTCGGACATCACCGGAACCATCCGGAACCTCCCGGAACACTTTCGAGATCATCCAAAACACTTTCGAAACCCTTCTCTCTCGTTCTCCATAAATCGTAGCATTCCTAAATGTCGCTAAAACGTTAAGCGTGTGACCCTATAGGTTCGAGTATATGTGGTCAATAATCGTCAGCGGGATCTGGACACCCATAACGATTCCCACATATCATCGAAGATCTTTATCGAGCGAACCTCGTATTACCGCATATCATCCTTTTGCCTCACGATACGTTACACAACCCGAGGCGAGACTTTGACGGTATCCCTGTGATCAACTCCTTGATCACCATACCTAGTTATCCTCGTTACCGGTTTGTACTCTTTTCTCGTTTCCGTATTCCGGTATTCCCGTGACTAACCTTTTAGTCACAATACCTGGACAGGTGATGCTGGACACCGTAATACCGAGTGGGCCCAGAGTGTATCTCTCCATCGCTGGATGGGCAAATCCCAGTCTTGAGATATCTAGAACCACGATATACTTTCTGGTGTACCTGAAAGTCACCTTTATAATTTCCCAGTTACGGAGTAACGTTTGATGACCCCAAAGCAACCATCCGGTATCCGGGTCTACGATATTCTCATGGTCTAAGGACGCAAGTAAACGTTAACACATAATGAGAAGATACTGACAACATATTGACGAAGTGATCTCGCAGTATCTCATAAGGGGGTCTATCCAACACCATTGTTACCCTAACAATGTGTTCCCATTATTGCCGGCATCCTTGTTACATTAACAATGCCCATGATCAGGAAAACAAGACCATCAACAATACATGAGCTAGTCTAGAGGCCTGACTAGGGATCTGAATGGTGTTTATTATTCCACACATGCAATTAGGTTTTCCTCTGAATCTCATATTCAAGAACCAATGCAATTCTAGGATAGAACATAAACTTAATCATGAACATGAAAATAGAATAATAACAACTTTATTATTGCCTCTAGGGCATATTTCCAACAGTCTCCCACTTGTACTAGAGTCAATAATCTAGCCAATGCTTAAGCTCCTAACACCTATGGCATTCCGGTGTTGCTCATGCTTTGCTTGTGGTAGAGGCTTCGTCAACGGATCTGACACATTTAGATCCGTGTGTATTTTGCATATCTTTACGTCTCCACGCTCCACCAATTCATGAATGATGTGGAATCGGCGTTGTATATGTTTGGACTTCTGGTGGGACCTTGGCTCCTTGGCCTGAGCTATGGCGCCATTATTGTCACAATAAAGCTCCATAGGATCCAGCGCACTCGGAACCACACCAAGCTTGGTGACGAACTTCTTAATCCAAACGCCCTCCTTTGCCGCTTCCGAAGCGGCGATATACTCAGCCTCCGTTGTAGAATCCGCCACAGTGTCCTGCTTGGAACTCTTCCAGCTCACTGCGCCACCGTTCAGTGTATACACCAAGCCTGATTGAGATCGAAAATCATCCGGATCTGTGACAAAGTTGGCGTCGGTGTAACCCTTTACAACGAGCTCTTCGTCACCACCGTATACGAGAAACATATCCTTAGTCCTCTTCAGGTACTTTAGGATATTCTTCACTGCTGTCCAATGATCATGACCTGGATCACTCTGGTATCTGCTCATAACACTTAGAGCATAGGACACATCTGGTCGTGTACATATCATGGCGTACATGATTGACCCAATCGCGGATGCGTATGGAATCTTACTCATGCGTTCTCGCTCATCAGTTATCGAAGGACACTGATTCTTGCTCAAACTTTTCCCATGCGACATCGGCAAGAACCTCTTCTTGGCGTTTTCCATACTGAACCTCTTCAATACTTTATCTATATATGTACTCTTGCTTAGCCCTATTAGGCGCTTTGATCTATCTCTATAGATCTTTATACCTAATATGTATGCTGCCTCGCCTAAGTCTTTTATTGAAAAACTATTTTTCAACGAAGTCTTAATATTGTCAAGAAAAGATACATCATTCCCAATTAACAATATGTCATCCACATAGAGTATTAGAAATGCTATTGCGCTCCCACTTACTTTCTTGTAAACACAAGCCTCTTCGTAGTTCCTGATGAAGCCAAACCCTTTGACCACTTCATCAAAGTGAAGATTCCAACTCCGTGATGCTTGCTTCAGTCCATAGATGGATCTCTGAAGTTTGCATACTGTTGTGGGAGGGGTCCCCGTGCGCCCCGGACGCCAACGAGCAACGGTAAGGCACGTATACCTTCTGCGGACTCACGCCTGACTCTTTTGCAGACATGAGACGCAGGGTACGTGCGCAGGTGCAGACGCGGGTGCAAGCGCAGGTGCGGACGCGGGTGCAAGCGCAGGTGCAGACGCGGGTGCAAGCACAGGTGCAGACGCGGGTGCGGGCGCAGGTGCGAGCGCAGGTGCAGACGCGGGTGCAGGCGCGGGTGCAGACGCGGGGTACAAGCGCAAGCGCAGACGCGGGTGCGAGCGTAGGTGCAGACGCGGGGTACGAACACCCCGGCGACGGGACCCCACCATGTGACGTACCGTACGGCATGTCGTACCGGACGTCACGTAGATGCTAGGGCATATGCTTCCGCGGGTGGTGTGTAAATGACCTGCGTGCCCCTGTCCGTACGGCGGACCGGGGGTAAGACCGTAACCTGCCTAGGGGCAGAATTGTAATCCGGCCAAGTTCTCCCCGAGGCCTATAAATAGGGGAGCACCCCCCCAGGCTGGGGGTACGGAATACAAGCTACACTCATTTCTCAACTCGCCCGAATTTTTGCTAAGTGTTGGTTCGCTGCTGCGCGCCCCGTCTCGCTATCCCTCGCGCACACCCAGGTGACCCAGCACTCAACCGGGGGTGCCTCAAGTTCACTGTCCGACCGCGTAGTCGACGACAGTTGGCGCCGACCGTGGGGATCGCAGACGAGAAGTCACGTGCAGCGCAGCAGCAGCAGCGAGCGCGACGAGATCATGCCTCCAAAAGCGAAGAGAAGCGCTAAGAGGAAGCCCGCGGGCGGCTCAGCGGTGAGAGCTGCGTCCGCGAGAACCCAAGCGCGCGCGCCTGAGTTGGGCGTCGTCGGACCCAGCACCGTGCAATGGGCTCCCCCGGCGGCACCCCGGAGGATGGCCACTCGCTCCGTGACGAGCGCCGAGGATCCCCCGAGTGTCGTCATCGGTCGCCCAGACCCACCCGCCCCCGCTCCCGCAGCGACGACGGCTCCGGAGGCATCGATTGACGACCTACGCCGGCAGGCCGAAGAGGTGACTCAGCGTGCGGAGGAGCTTCGCGAACGTCTGCGCGCATCCGAGCGCGACGTCCTCCGCGCGACGGCCCAGACCATGCACGTCGCCGACCTCTACCGCGCGCAGCTTGAAGCTACCCAAGCACTCGCCGCCCCCGCCGCCAAACCCAGCGACACCTGCAGCAGACGACCTCCGCCGTCAACAGAACGACGCGCGTGCAGCAGCCCGTGACAGCATTCGCCCCCCAGCTCCGTCGACCAAGATGCCGAGGCACTTCGAGCGACCATCCAGCAGAATCAAGAGGCGGCGTATGCGGCCCTGTACGGCCATGCGGCTGGCACAAGCGCGCAGGGGCTCGGCGACCCTGCGCAGCGCGCTGGTAAAGCGTTCTTCGCCCAGTCGCCTGCCCATGTGACATACGCGCCCATCTCGCAAGCATCCTGCGAAGTCCAACGCCAACCCGCTGAAGTTATCGACCTCACCAACAGCTCCAGTCCGCTCAGCCCGGGGATACTGGCGGTACCTTTTCCACCAAAGTTCCGCCCGGCGGACCTGCCAAAGTTCTCCGGTCACTCTGACCCGGTGCAATACACGCGGGTGTACGAAGCCGCAGTGATGGCCGCCGGAGGAGGCGAAGCTGTGATGGCTCGGAGCTTGCTCCTCGCCCTCACGGGGACAGCACAAGCATGGTACCTCGGACTGCCGCCGCGCACCGTATACTCCTGGGAGCACCTCCGGGACAAGCTGCACAACCACTTCCAAGGATACCGCAACAAGGAGATGACATCGACCGACTTGAACAACCTCCGGCAGCGCCCGGGAGAAACAATCATGGCGTTCCAGCGGCGTTTCTCGGAGGTCCAGTGCCAAGTTAGCGGGGGTCACCGAGCAAACTATCTGCGAAGCAGCTCGGCGCGCGATCACGAATGAAGCTTTAGCGGACAAGTTGGAGAAAAAGCGCCCAAGCAGGGTGCAGGAGCTCTACGACATCATGCGCGTATACGCTCGCGTCGAAGAAGGGCAGATGCTGAGGAAGGCGGAGGCGCGCGCGCGGCAGCATTGCCACGGCCGCAGGAGGCGGAGCGGCGCGACAAGCGTCGTCCGCGCCCGCGGGACGTCTATCACGTTTCCACCCGTGATCACCCCCCGACTGGCCGCCCCGGTTACGACGAAGACCAAGACGCGAGGCTCAGCGCCGTCGCGCTCGCGAGGCGGACCTGAACCCCCGGCGTGGTGAACACCGGGACCCCGCGGAGGGTCGCCCCCTGGCGAGGTTCCCCCCCGGGGTCAGGAAGGAAGGCGCCCCGGTGCTGCCAACGGTCCGCGGGGCAATCCCCCACCGCGCAACCACCCACGCGCCGGCGCCCGCGACATCCAGCCAGAGCGCTACTGCCACATCTACCGCGTCAACACCCATTGGACCGCCGAGTGTGACCTGGTCACTCAGCTGCGGCATAACATGCCTGACAGGCGTGATCACCGCAACCAAGCGCCGCGGGAAGCCACACCGCCTCTGCCTCCACCACCCCCGCGTCGACCGCCGGCCCAAAATGGCGGCGAGCCTCGTCGCGTCGTCCATGCCATCACCGGGGGAAGCGCGCATACCTTCTCATCTAAGCGGCAAAGAAAAGCCTATGCGCGGCGCGTCCAGCACATCGCGTCATACCCGCCCACCGAGCTGCCACCTTGGGCGCTCATCCCGGTGTCCTTCGGGCCAGAAGACTCCGCCGGTGTGGTCCTTCCTCATCACGACGCTCTCGTCGTCTCGGCAATCATATCTGACATCGAGATCCGCCGCGTCTTCATCGACGGGGGAAGTTCGGCGGACATCCTCTTCGCCTCGACGTTGGAGGCCATGGGCATCCCAAGGGTAGTGCTGCAATCCCCCGGAATTCCCCTCCTCGGCTTTGGCGGAGAGCCCATTGCCGCTCTCGGGAGGATCGAGTTGCCGGTCACGTTCCGCAATGATCTATGCGAACGCACCGAGAACATACTCTTCGATGTGGTAGACATACCCTACCAATACAACGCCATCCTTGGCCGCGTCACCCTCAACAAGTTTGGAGCAATCCCTCATCATGCATTCTTGTGCATGAAGATACCAACTCAAGCGGGCATCATCACCATTCGTGGGGACCAAGGCCTGTCAAGAAGAATAGAAGAAACCACCATGGCGGCAATCAAGTACGTTCACGACGTCGCCGAGGCACGCACACCAGGGGCTGCCCCGCGCGCCTCGTCTACCTCTCCGACAATCGTGCCACATCAGGAGGTCATCACGGATGAGAGGCTGGGGGAGCCCGTGCTGCCCATAATACCGGAGTCCGGGTGGTGGGTCCCTAAGCCAAAGCCCGACGGCGAAACCAAGGCAATCCCCCTGTCCCCGGACACACCAATGAAGACCGTGCTCCTCGGGGCGAACCTCCCCCCCGCGGTTGAGGACGCCCTGTTGGGCACCCTCCGTGCAAACAAAGACATCTTCGCATGGGAGCACGAAGACCTGCCAGGCGTCCCGTGCAGCATCATCGAGCATCGTCTCATGGTGCGCCCTGATGCGCGCCCCGTAAAGCAACGTCTCCGCAAGATGTCTACGGATCGCTAAGCCGCAGCGCGGGAGCAGGTGGACAAGCTCCTCGCTGCCGGGGTGATACGCGAGGTCATGCACCCAGAATGGCTCGCCAACCCTGTCCTCGTAAAAAGGCTAACGGCCAGTGGCGCATGTGCATTGACTACACCAACCTTAATCGGGCATGCCCGAAGGACGACTTCCCCTTACCACGCATCGACCAGCTGGTCGACACCACGTCCGGCTGCGACCTCATGAGCTTCCTGGACGCTTACTCAAGCTATCACCAAGTGTGGATGGCTAGGGAGGACGAAGAAAAGACAAGCTTCATCACCCCAAGTGGAACCTTCTGCTATGTACGCATGCAGTTTGGCCTCAAGAACGCGGGTGCGACATTCGCAAGACTTGTGCACAAGACACTGTCCAGTCAGCTGGGAAGGAACGTCGAAGCATACGTCGACGATGTGGTGGTGAAGAGCGTTATGGCACAAGACCATGCGAATGACCTTGAAGAGACATTTTGCAACCTCCGCCGCTCTGGCATGAAGCTCAACCCCGAGAAATGTGTCTTCGGTGTACAAGCCGGGAAGCTCCTTGGCTTCCTTGTTTCCAAAAGAGGTATCGAAGCCAATCCCAAGAAGATAGACGCCATACTCCAAATGGAGCCCCCAACCACCGTGAAAGCAGTGCAGCGCCTGACGGGCCGTCTCGCTGCCCTTGGGCGGTTCGTCTCGCGCTCAGCGGAGAAGGGACTCCCGTTCTTCAAAGCACTCCGCGCGTCCGACAAGTTCGAATGGACAACAGAGAGCCAGCATGCGTTCGACAGCCTGAAGGCATACCTGTCCTCCCCACCACTGTTGCAGAGCCCGCAAGCAGGCGACGTGCTGCTCCTTTACCTGGCAGCTACCCCGACTGCAGTCAGTGCTGTTTTGGTGAAGGAAGCGGATCAACGCCAACACCCAGTGTACTATGTGTCTGAGTCCCTGCAAGGCGCCCGCACGCGCTATACGGAGTTGGAAAAACTCACGTATGCACTCCTCATGGCATCGCGCAAGCTGCGCCACTACTTCCTTGCTCATTCCATCCGCGTCCCTTCATCATACCCAATTGGAGAAATGCTGCGCAATAAGGAAGCGTCAGGCCGCGTCGGCAAATGGGCTGCGGAGCTGGCTCCTTTCTCCATTGAGTTCCCCCCGAGAACAGCAATCAAGTCTCAAGTCCTAGCGGACTTCGTGGCGGAATGGACGCCACCCACCGCGCCCGCGTCATGCGCAGGAGGTGCACCCTTGTGGATGGTGTATGTGGATGGGTCTTGGTGCGCGGATGGTGCGGGAGCAGGAGCAGTGCTCGAGTCCCCGGAAGGCGCCCGTACTAAGTACTCTGCTCGCTTGGACTTCAAAGCCACGAACAATGTGGCTGAGTATGAAGCATTGCTGTTGGGACTGCGCAAGGCACGCGCGGCAGGCGCTCGTCGCATCGTCGTCAAAAGTGACTCGCAGCTCATCGTGGGACACGTGGACAAGAGTTACCAAGCCAAAGACCCGGAGATGGTCTGGTACCTGGCGCTCGCGCGAGCCATGGAGAAACACTTCCTCGGCATCACTGTGCGGAGCATCCCGCGCGTGGAGAACACCGAAGCTGATGCCTTAGCCCGCGCAGCCAGTACCATGACGGATATGCCCGCCGCCGCATTCTTCGAGGTCATCCAAGCTCCAGCCACCAAAGATTTACCCAAGATACACATCATTGCAGAGCAGGATTGGAGGACCCCCATCTTCAATTATCTTCACGACGAGGTCGAGCCTGATGACCCCGTGGCGGCGCGTCAGCTCAAAGCGCGCGCCAGGGGCTTTGTCATACACAACGACATGCTGTACAAGCGCGGCGTCTGCGCCCCGTTCCTCAAGTGCATCTCAAAGGAGGAAGGAGCAACATTGCTCGCTGACATACACTAGGGGCTCTGCGGCTCTCACCTCGCCGCTAGGTCTTTGGTTGGCAAAGCCTACCGGCAAGGATTCTACTGGCCGGCCCGCGCTGCCCGACGCGGAGAGCCTCGTGAAGATGTGTCCCGCGTGTCAGTGGATGGGCAAGGGAACCAACGGGCCTGCACACGAGCTGCAACCTATCCCCCCATCTTGGCCGCTTGCACGGTGGGGCGTCGACCTGGTCGGACCGTTCAAGACCGCGTGCCACGGCGCCAAGTTCGTCGTAGTCGCGGTCGACTACTTCTCTAAGTGGGTTGAGGCTGAACCTTTATCCAAGATAACCTCCGCCTCTATCCAGAAGTTTGTATGGAAAACACTTGTCTGCAGGTTTGGGGTACCGCGTGAGCTCACTGTGGACAATGGTACCCAGTTCGACGCCACCACCTTCAGGGCCTTCTGTACCGGCCTCGGCATCGTGTTATGCTTTGCATCCGTGGCCAACCCGAAGGCGAACAGGGCCGTGGAGAGAGCTAATGGCATACTTCTTGCAGGTCTGTGCACACGTTTATTCGGTTTGCCTGCCGGGACGTGGGCAAACGAGCTACCCAGTGTGCTCTGGTCCACTCGCACAACGGCCAGCCGCGCCACCGGCTACACCCCTTTCAAGCTGCTATTCGGTGACGAAGCCGTCACCCCGGAGGAAATCAAGCTCGCCTCACTTCGCATCTCCAGCCCAGCAGACGACGAAGTCCGCGAAGCCGCCGTGGAAGGAGTCGACGCCATTCGTGCGCAAGCCGCATTAAACATTCAACGATACCAGGCATCCATGGCAAGGGCGTACAACAAGACGGTGTACCACCGCCCGATCAAGGCAGGTGATTGGGTACTCAAGCGCAAGGCGAATCCCGAAGGTGATGGCAAGCTCAGTTCCAGATGGGAAGGCCCCTATGAAGTCGTCAGCTCCACGCGCCCGTCTTCCTTCCGCCTCCGCAGCCTCGACGGTGTCCTTTTGAAGCACAGCTGGAACGCCGACAACCTCCGCAAATATTATGTCTAACTCACATGGCAACTCGTTCTAATCTCATTTATGTTATTCCCCTCCTTTTTGATGTGCCTGTACTTTTAATACCCTCCCGAGGGCTATTGTAATCGTCGTGCTACTCTGTTATGCTAATGCGCAGCCCTAATGAATCACATGACGTCAACCTCTGCGTATTCATTGCAGCGCTACGGCGCGAGCCTTCGCTCCGGCATACCGCGAAGTAACATCCCGCGAGCCCGGCAGTCTCCAACGCCGCGTCCGCGTGCGCGGTAACATCATACCGCGACGTAACATCCTGCGAGCCCGGCAGCCTCCAACGCCGCGTCCGCCTGCGTGGTAACATCCCGCCACGGCGCGAGCCTTCGCTCCGGCATACCGCGACGTAACATCCCGCGAGCCCGGCAGCCCTCAACGCCGCGTTCTCCTGCGTGGTAACATCCCGCCGCGGCGCGAGCCTTCGCTCCGGCATACCGCGAAGTAACATCCTGCGAGCCCGGCAGCCCTCAACGCCGCGTCCGCCTGCGTGGTAACATCCCGCCGCGGCGCGAGCCTTCGCTCCGGCATACCGCGAAGTAACATCCCGCGAGCCCGGCAGCCCTCAACGCCGCGTCCGCCTGCGTGGTAACATCCCGCCGCGGCGCGAGCCTTCGCTCCGGCATACCGCGAAGTAACATCCCGCGAGCCCGGCAGCCTCCAACGCCGCGTCCGCCTGCGTGGTAACATCCCACCGCGGCGCGCGCCTTCGCTCCGGTATGCCCACCTACGTACTAACGTCTCGCCGTAGTGAAACTTCGCAGCCGCATGGCAGGGGGCTCGCCAAAATAGCCGCATTCATCGCGTAACGTCTCGTGACTTTGTCGCATCACTTCAGCGACTAGTCAACAGCTAGTCGCTAGGTTCTTTCGTTGGGACGCACGCGCGTTATTTCAGATTATCACAAGCCAAACAGCGACTAGTCAATAGCTAGTCGCTAGGTTTTTTTCGTTGGGACGCACGCGCGTTATTCCAGATTATCACAAGCCGAACAGTGACTAGTCAATAGCTAGTCGCTAGGTTTTTCTCGTTGGGACGCACGCGCGTCATTTCAGAGTATTACAAGCCGAGCAGCGACTACCCAAACAGCTAGTCGCTAGGTTTTTTCGTTGGGAGCATAGTGTATCGCGCCGCTATACATTATTACAATGGATATCGTCCCACCACACTATTACATACGTGATATAAAAGCTAGCATAAGGACATCTCAGGTGGCAGAGTCGCGCAAGTAGTCCGTGACCATCGCAAGGAGAGAGAGTGCATCATTGGGGGAAGCTCCCCCCCGTCTCGGTACCCTCTTCGACGCGCCATGTTTGAAAGACATGTGCTCAGCAAGTCGAGTACCGAGACGCCTAGCCGACGTCTTACGCCCCAAAGTAAGGTCCTGCAACCAGTACAACAAGATGAAAATTGGGGCAAATGCTGTGGCGAAACCCATAAGCTCATCAGACAGCCACATATCAATATCCGAGTACGATAGCTAAAGCATCCAACGGCGCGCGGGGACGTAAACTGGTTGGTGCATCGACTAAATGACTTAAGTTCAGCAAGCTATGAAAGCCTACATGTCCCAAAAGGAAAGCGTGCACCAAGTGTGCTGACAAGTCTAAGTACCCCAAAAAACAAGGCCCTACTCCCCAAAGGGTGAATGGCGTCACATCTCGCCTGCTCTGTGGTCGTCACCTCCGGCAGCATCATCGTCTGAAGGAGCGTCCGTGGCAAGGGCATAGTCCCAGAGAGCCTTCGTGTACTGCATCCCTGCCTTGCGGCGCGCCCACACACGGGCCAAGAAGGCCCTCGCGTCGTCCTCGATCTCGTCCCGTGTAGCACTGATCTGCGCGTCGCTCGGGGGGATGTAGCTCGCCGAAGATAGGGCTCCTCGCACGTCTCGCCCGGCCAGGTGCAGGCACGAGAGCGCCATCTCCGTAGCCGCCTGTGCGCATGTCTGAGAGACGGAAACAGTTAGTCACAACGAAAGGCAATAAGAGGTAGGCAGAGTTGGGCAGGAGAAGCCAACCTGTCCGAAGCGTGGGGCGATATCGCGTATATCATCGCACGCGCCCGCGGCCCAAGCCAGCCGACCGCGCACCTCGTCTTCTGCGGGGCCAGCGACGAAGGGCTCCGGACGGGCGCCCAACGTCATCCCGAGTTCGTCAATCGCCTGGCACGCGTGCTGCGCAAAGTGGAGGACTTCCTGCGAGCGCGCGCGACGTGCTGAGCCTCGCGTTCCGACAACTCAGCCACGCGGGCTTGCTCCGTTGCCAGGTTGGTCCGTAGGCCTCGCACGGTCTTCTCCGAGATAGCCAACTTCTTGATGAGCTCTGCAACGCTGTCCTCCGCCTCTTTGGCCCTCTGTTCGGCCTCTCGGAGCTGCACCTCTCGCTCCTTCGCCTTCTCCTCGGCTTCGTGAAGCCGGAGCTCTCTCTCCTCCATCTGCTGCTGCAAGCTAGACATCCGCAGCGTGGCAAGTAGACCCTGCGGAAGCAAAGGCGTGTCAATCCGTCATGCGTGAAAGGGAGAAAGGGAATCCAATGTTCAGGGCGACGTACCTTGAGTAGCGCGGAGCTGGACGCTTCGCATATCTGGCGCGGTGAAAGCCCAGCAAAGATGTCGTTCATGTCCTCCACTCCGATGCGCGAGGTAATCTCTCTGAAGAAGCTAGCCTCGGCCTCCCCACCGGTAAAACTCGAGGCCACGAGTCTGCCGGCCGGGCGGAGGGGGAACGCGGAAGAGCCACCCTCGCCGGTCTGCCCTGGGTCGGCTCGCGCGGCGGCTCGAGGCACGGTGTCGGGGGCGCCGTGGGGCGTCGGCTGTGACGATCCGGATGCGGCTCCACTCCCCTGGGCTCCGGAGCCACCCGCCAGAGTCGTGGGATCCGCGACGCGTGTCGCACGGAACCCAGAGCCGGACGCCGCCTCTGCTGCAGGGTCGGTCCCGCCGGAGCCCCCGCGCGACGAGCTGGCCCTCCGGGCAGAGCCGAACACGAAGTGCGCCACGGAAGAGGGCGGCGAAGTATCCGCCCCCGCCGAGAGAGTCCGCGGCTGAGTCGCCATCGGCCCCTTACGCCCCACCTGGGGGCGAGAAGCAAACCGGCGTGCCGCCGACGCGCCCGCGCCGGTCGAGCCACCAAGGTCGTCGTCCGAACGACCTGCGCCCGGAACATGCCCAAACTCGGTTGGCTCATCGCCAGACCCGTCGCCCGACGGCGAGTCGACCGAGAGCGACTCGGTCTCGGACGAAGCCTCGCCCTCCGACTCCGACTGACCCGGGTTCGGACGCATCCGCTGCCGTGCCGCGTCGGACGTACCCTCGTGGGGACGCTTCCCCGGCGCCGTCCGGTCCGCCGAGGGCACGGGAGCCGGCCGAGGAGGGACTGGCCATCCGAAAGCTTCGAAAGACCGGTTGCGCCGCGCGCCGACGACGGTCCTCGAGATGGCAGCTGCCTCGATCCTGTTAAGCTTCCCGAGCAATTGGATGGTCGCCGCCTCGGCGTCCTCCGCTGTCATACCTGACCACACAAGAACAAAGGAGTCACGGTTGAGATTATGAAGTCTTGGAGACTCGGGATGTGCTACACAACCCCGCGAGCGTACCTTCCGCAGGGCGACAGTCGATGAACGCAAGAGGTCGGTGCGGGACCCCTGCCGGCAACCGGGCTAGGCCCAACTCCCAGTGCGCCGCGAGCGGAGCGATGCCCAGCGCGTAGTACTCCTCCACCAGATCCCGCACGCATAGCTCCTTCGACGTCCGCTCGAGGGCGGCTTTTCGAACTCCGTCGCCAGAGGTGAGGCGCGGGGCTGCGCAGCTGGGAGGAGTAAAGGCGCGAGCGTGCTTGTAGCCGAGATCGCCAACTCGATAGAAGAACCAGGAGCGCTTCCAGTCGTCCCACTTGTGCCTAGTGGAGGACACGGGGAAGGAGCAGCTGCGCCCGCGCCGGAAGCGGAAGCTGATGGTCCTGAAGCGCAAGTAGAGGCCGTCCTCGAGAGGGGAGGGGGACGTGACGGGCTCGAAGAAGTAGCCGAAGCATGTGGCGGTCCCCCTCAGCCTCATGGTCCGGAGCACCCACTCATACGAGGCGAGCTTGACAATGGCGTTGGGGTGGAGGTCGAAGATCTCAAGGCTGTAGTAAGCCAGCACCTCGTTGAAGAAGCTGCTGGCAGGGAGACACAGCCCCGCCACGAACTGATCGGCGAACACGACCATCTCCCCCAGCTCGGGTCGAGCGACGTGCTTGTCCGACGGCGGGATGCGTGCCCCGTGCGGGCCCCCATCGGGCGGAAGGCGGCCCAGCGCGATTAGGCCGTCCAGCGTCTCCCTCGTAACCGCGGTGGCGCCAAGGAAGCGAGAGAGGTCGTTCTGACGGTCCTTTTTCCGGTTGATCACGTCTCCGGCGGCAGCCATCTGGAAAGGGGAAGATAGTGAGCTGCATTGGTAGGACGGAGTGCGACGACAGTAGGACGATCGTGTCTTACCGTAGCTTGAGCAAGAGGTGAGGATGGTCGCAGAACCTCATCACGCAGAGCGGCGTCTTCCTGGAGCCGCTCCAGGTACGACCAGCCTCGGCGCCGAATGGTGTGCGAACGGGGCGCCCGACAGGAGACGACGACTCGACGCAGGAGCGAATGGAGCCGTGGGAGAATCGGGTGATGCGCGGCCCTTCCGAGCGACCGCACGCGCGCGTAGGCGGCTGACCGCAGCACGAGAACGCGTCCCCTTTCCCGCAGCCGGAACCAAGCGGAGGAGCGGCGCCTCACGCGCCCCGTCGTCGAGTCAGCTCGCCGCCCTGTACCCCGGCCGTCACCCTGGCCTTCCGACCGGGCTACGCTGCCGCGCCGAGTCCCGCAGTAGCCCGGGCTACCCCGGCCTCCCATCCAGGCTACACTGCTGCCCCGGGGGCCGCACCACGCGTCGTCGCCGCCGCTGAGTCTCGAAGCCCGAGCAACCCCGGCCCGGAGCGCCGCCTTGCCTTGAACCTCGAACGCCGCTCCGCGCGTCGCCGCTTGCCGAAGCCCGGGCTACCTAGCCCGCATCGTCGCCGCCGCTAAGTCCTGAACCCCGGGCAACCCAGGCCCGGAGCGCCGCCTCGCTTTGAACCCCGGCCTGGACCCCGGGTGGAGCCTGAGCGCCGCCGCTAAGTCCTGAACCCCGGGCTACCCCGGATGGAGCCCGGGTTGCCGCCGCCGCCTTGAAGCCCGGCCGCCGCTCGCCGAGCCCCGGCCTAGCACGCACCCCGCCTAGACCCCGGGTTGCCGCTGCTAAGTCCTGAACCCCGGGCTACCCCGGATGGAGCTCGAGTTGCCGCCGCCGCCTTGAAGCCCGGCCCGGTGCGCCGCCTCGCCGGAAGCCCGGGCTGCCCCGGTCTCATGCGCCGCTCCGCCTGGAGCCCGGGCTACCCCGGCTCCGTGCGCCGCCGCCGCCAAGTCCCGAACCCCGGCCGCCGCACGCCGCTCGCCGCCGCTCGCCGAGCCCCGGCCTAGCACGCACCGCCGCTGGACCCCGCTGAGTCCCGGCCTAGCCCGCGCCGTGCCGACCGCGTGAAGCCCCCGGATCTGCGCGCGCCGTGCGTCGTGTGAAGCCTGGACGGTGAAAGCTGAGGTGTGGAGAAGGATTGGAAAGGGGAAAAAAGAGGAGAGGCCGGCGGCTTTATAGTCCCGTACAAATAACCGCCCAAAAAAAAGAAAAAAATTAATTAAATAAATAAATAATAATAATATAAAAGAATAATAATGGGAATAATAATGATAAAAAAGAAAAAAACTCGGGCTCAGCTCCGCCTGGCGTCCGGCGCTACCCCGGGCTCCGCCTAGCCTACGGCGCGTCCCCAGGCTCCGCCCAGCCTCTGGCATCCCCGGGCTACGCCCGGCCTTCGTCACCGTCCCGGGCTCCGTTCGGCCTCCGGCGCTGCCTCGGGCTCCGACCGAACTCGTGCTACCCCAGGCAACCACTGCCGCACGCCGAGTCCCGGGCGAGGCCTGGGCGGGTTCCGGTTGAACCCCGCGGCGAGCCAAGGCCCCGGACCCCGGGCGAAGCCCGGGCGAACCCCGGGCTACCCCGCCGTGAGCTGCGCCGCCGATCTCCCCGAAGGCCGCGCACGGGTCTGGAGCCCGGCCGAACCCCCGCGAAGCCCTGGACGTGCATGAAGCCCGGGCTATGTCGCACTACGCCAATCTCGGACAAATCCCGGGAGAACCTCGGGTCAACCCGAGGCCCGATATCAGACGAGTTCGGCGTGCTTGATGACCTCGTCGACGCCGCTACCGCCGGTGGGTCGTGAGCGCCGGACATACCGTCTCCCGCGACACTGCGTCCGTCCCGGGTCGCGCGCGTCCACCCAGCGCGCCGAAGCGCGCGCCGAGCTAGTCGGGAGCAAGTCTGCTCCGGAGGCCGCGCCTGTACGAAGCAGCGACCTGCCCTCCGGGCAGGGGGCAGGGTCCACGCCTGACCGGCTCAGTACACAATCTAAGAAATAAAACCGAGCTTTGAAGTGAAACCAAAAACGGACTTGCGTTAGCAAGGCAACTTGCCGAACCTTTAGACTCCGATCTTAGCGCGACAGAATTAAGACGGCCGTGTATGCCTGAGTATATGTCCTGGATCGGTACGATGGCACCTGGCGTCCGTCGCTTGTTCGCACTGGCTAGCTATCCGACTCTAGTCCGTGCTCTGCGCGGCAGACTAGCCACTCGAGCTCGGCGGTCCTACCATTTCTTGCTCGGTCCCCGAATCCAACGTGTTACGAATATGATCGCAAAGGTTGGCTTCGACATTCTTCTCCCCCTGATCTCTGAGCATGGATCTCCCTCTCGGTCATGACCCGTTCTGGACGCGTCGCTTCTACGCTGGAAACGAAGGACCTGCTCGCCAGGTGAGGAAGGGGACAAGGAATCGGCTCTAAGGAGGACCTCGTTGGCCCGGGCCGCCCGTCAACCCCTTCTTTAGGGGTATAACGCCGGTCCGGACGGGCGCTTCTCGACCGCCCACACCAACAAGGGGCTACTGTTGTGGGAGGGGTCCCCGTGCGCCTCGGACGCCAACGAGCAACGGTAAGGCACGTATACCTTCTGCGGACTCACGCCTGACTCTTTTGCAGACATGAGACGCGGGGTACGTGCGCAGGTGCAGACGCGGGTGCAAGCGTAGGTGCAGACGCGGGTGCAAGCGCAGGTGCGGACGTGGGTGCAAGCGCAGGTGCAGACGCGGGTGCGGGCGCAGGTCCGAGGGCAGGTGCAGACGCGGGTGCAGGCGCGGGTGCAAACGCGGGGTACAAGCGCAAGCGCAGACGCGGGTGCGAGCGCAGGTGCAGACGCGCGGTACGAACACCCCGGCGACGGGACCCCACCATGTGACGTACCGTACGGCATGTCGTACCGGACGTCACGTAGATGCTAGGGCATATGCTTCCGCGGGTGGTGTGTAAATGACCTGCATGCCCCTGTCCGTACGGCGGACCGGGAGTAAGACCGTAACCTGCCTAGGGGCAGAATTGTAATCCGGCCAAGTTCTCCCCGAGGCCTATAAATAGGGGAGCACCCCCCCAGGCTGGGGGTACGGAATACAAGCTACACTTATTTCTCAACTCGCCCGAATTTTCGCTAAGTGTTGGTTCGCTGCTGCCCGCCCCGTCTCGCTATCCCTCGTGCACACCCGGGTGACCCAGCACTCAACCGGGGGTGCCTCAAGTTCACTGTCCGACCGCGTAGTCGACGACACATACCTTTCCAGCATCCTTTGGATTGACAAAACCCTCGGGCTGTATCATATACACGTCCTCAGTTAGCTTCCCATTCAGGAACACTGTTTTGACATCCATTAGCCATATCTCGTAATCGAAATATGCAGCAATCGCTAGAAGAATCCGAACAGACTTAAGCATCGCTACGGGAGAGAATGTCTCGTCGTAGTCAACTCTTTGAACTTGTCGGAAACCCTTTGCGACAAGTCGAGCTTTATAGATGTATACATTCCCATCCTCGTCTATTTCTTTTTATAGATCCATTTACATTCGATTGGCCTCACGCCTTCAGGAGGTCCACCAAGTTTCAAACTTGGTTCTCGTACATGGATTCTATCTCGGATTCATGGCGTCTAGCCATTTAACGGAGTCAGAGCCCATCATTGCTTCCGTATAGGTCGCAGGCTCAACGTTGTCTAACAACAATACCTCGTCCGAAAACCACTGTGGTTTCGTGCAAATCCTACCAGACCTCGTGGTTCAGCTGCTGGCTCGACCGAAGTCTCTACATCACATGTAGGGGCTTCCGTATCAGTCATTGTGGGAAACTCCGAATCACTTCTGGCGTTGCATCACTTTGACCTAATGACGAAGATTTACCAATCTCGTCGAGTTGCACTATCCTCCCACTCACGCCCTTTCGCAAGAAACTCTTTCTCGAGAAACACACCGTTCTTTGCGACAAATACTTTGCCTTCGGTGCAGTGATAGAAGGAATACCCAACAGTTCCTTTGGATAACCAACAAAGAAGCATTTATCCGATTTGGGATCGAGCTTATTGGTGTAAACGCTTTACATATGCATCGCATCCCCAAATTTTAAGAAAAGACAAGTTGGGTTTCTTGTTACGATGATTTTCTACTTCATGCTGAAATTCTTTGAACTTTTCAATGGTTTCAGACTTATGTCTCATCAATAGATATACCCATATCTACTCAAATCATCCGTGAAGGTAATGAAGTAGAGGAATCCACCGCGTGCAGCTATACTCATTGGACCACATACATCCGTATGTATGATCTCCAATAAGTCAGTCGCCCGTTCTACGTGGCCTGTGAATGGCATTTTAGTCATTTTACCCATTAGACAAGGCTCACAAGTGTCAAATGATTCATATCAAATGACTCCAAAAGTCCATCACAATGGAGTTTCTTCATGCGCTTCTTTCCAATATGACCCAAACGGCAGTGCCACAAATAAGTGGAATTCAAATCGTTTGTCTTGCGACGTTTAGCGTCAGTGTTATGGATGTGTATATAACCATCAAGATTCATAATAAATAACCCATTCACAATGGGAGCATGGCCATAAAACATATTATCCATATAAATCGAACAACCATTGTTCTCAGACTTAAACGAATAACCGTCTTGCAACAAACATGATCCAGAAATAATGTTTTTGCTCAAGGCCGGAACATAGTAACAATTACTAAGCTCTAAAATAAATCCTGAAGATAAATGTAGAGGTAGGACACCGACGGCGAGCACAGCAACTTTTACTTCGTTCCTGACGCGCATCGTCACCTCATCCTTTGCCAGTCGCTTAGGCCTCTGTAGTTCCTGCATCGAGTTGCAAATATGAGCAACCGATCCGGTATCCAATACCCAAGAATTACATTGCGGACCAGCAAGGAATACATCAATAACATGTATGACACTCATACCTGAGCTGGACTTTCCAGACTTCTCCGAGCCGCGAGAGCGATCTCCTCGCGAATAGTTCTCCTCCCAGCCGCGAGAGCGATCTCCTCGCGAATAGTTCGCCCGATCGAACCGAACGCGAAGTATACGACGTCTCCGAGGTATCCACGCGTACCGGATCAGCGACACCGCGGTAATGTGTGGACCAACACACAAGAACAGCGGGGATCTACGAGAAGGAGAAGCAGCAGCGCGCCGGCAGCTGTACTAGATCCAATCTAGAAGAGAGAAAAAGAAGGCTGTGGCCAATCTAGAGATGGCCGGCCTAGGGTTTAGGGTTGCTTCTGGAGCTGCCTCTGGGGCTGCTCGGGATCTAGAATTTCTAGAACCTTCTAGAGCTTCTTGAACCTTCTAGAACTTTCCGGAACACTTTCGGACATCACCGGAACCATCCGGGACCTCCCGGAACACTTTCAAGATCATCCGAAAACACTTTCGAAACCCTTCTCTCTCGTTCTCCATAAATCGTAGCATTCCTAAATGTCGCTAAAACGTTAAGCGTGTGACCCTATAGGTTCGAGTATATGTGGACATGTCCGGAACACCTTCCGGTCATAATCGTCAGCGGGATCTAGACACCCATAACGATTCCCACATATCATCGAAGATCTTTATCGAGCGAACCTCGTATTACCGCATATCATCCTTTTGCCTCACGATACGTTACACAACCCGAGGCGAGACTTTGACGGTATCCCTGTGATCAACTCCTGATCACCATACCTAGTTATCCTCGTTACCGTTTGTACTCTTTTCTCGTTTCCGGATTCCGGTATCCCCGTGACTAACCTTTTAGTCACAATACCTGGCCAGGCGATGCTGGACACCGTAATACCGAGTGGGCCCAGAGTGTATCTCTCCATCGCTGGATGGGCAAATCCCAGTCTTGAGATATCTAGAACCACGATATACTTTCTGGTGTACCTAAAAGTCACCTTTATAATTACCCAGTTACGGAGTAACGTTTGATGACCCCAAAGCAACTATCCGGTATCCGGGTCTACGATATTCTCATGGTCTAAGGATGCAAGTAAACGTTAACACATAATGAGAAGATACTGACAACATATTGACGAAGTGATCTCGCAGTATCTCATAAGGGGGTCTATCCAACACCATTGTTACCCTAACAATGTGTTCCCATTATTGCCGGCATCCTTGTTACATTAACAATGCCCATGATCAGGAAAACAAGACCATCAACAATACATGAGCTAGTCTAGAGGCCTGACTAGGGATCTGAATGGTGTTTATTATTCCACACATGCAATTAGGTTTTCCTCTGAATCTCATATCCAGGAACCAATGCAATTCTAGCATAGAACATAAACTTAATCATGAACATGAAAATAGAATAATAACAACTTTATTATTGCCTCTAGGGCATATTTCCAACACTATGGATGAAATACTTGTCAACTGAGCTATCCATCTGTGTCTCAGGTGATGCACACATTAGTCCCTTAATCATTTTGTCATTAATCATCAAACCCCACTTAGGGGCCAAGATACACCTTCAATATCCTCGCTTTTGGTGATTGATGACAACCCAATTAAAGCTTTGATTTGGATATAAAGAGTGTTATTTGGGGTCCTACGAATGCAAATACATATATTAGGTGAAAGTGTGAAGAGGTCCCCTATATTTTAGGATCCGTGGGCGTGCGTAGTGTACAATATAGCATATAGACAAAAGAACTATGCACGACTAGGCATGGCATATAAATATTATGATAAAGAGCATACAACCATGTCAATGTAGCAAAGGATATCATCTATGTC
>JAGXJF010005502.1:0-130935 GCA_019208055.1 Stipa capillata | reverse complement strand
TGTGGTTGAGATGGAGACATCTACGCTTTATTTTCTGATGTGTTTTTTGAATAGAAGGGACATAAGTCCTAGTTACTTTATTTAGTCACATCACTGCTATAACTCAATTGTTTATGTTTCTAAAATGCTTCGTGATGTGTGCAGTGATATCAATTCGCCTGTGTTCATCAGCTTGATCCTGGACTGATGAGGAGATATACAGGGAGGGCCTGGAAGTTAATTCCGGACTCTCACATAAAGTAGTAGTCTTCATACCTTCTTCTGAGAGATCTGATCTTATTGCTCTCAATCATGAATTTTTGTCATCTCTTCTCCACCAGTGTTGTCCTGTCTAGCAAAGCAGGTCGACAAGATGAATAACAACTACTATGGTCCCTTTTGGGTGTTAGAAAAATATTCATAATCAATGTAAAATTAATTGGGCCATATATGGATGGCAATCATAATAAAATAATTGATGGCACTGAAGATGGATGATCATCACATATATAAGGAATGCTACATATTTACTACAACAACCCTGTAGCCTCAATGGACTACTCACGCATTATGCAAATCAACAAGAACGAACAAAAGATTGAATTCCTATATTGATGAATATCAAAATACAAACCAATCTCAAAGGTCTTGATGATAGTAGATGAATTACAAGCAGTTTCTCACTATGGAAATTTGATGGAAGGGATGATCTATGGTGAGGAAGATGGAAAACTAGGGCTCCCTATGGGAGCCTCTCGTCCTGTCCTGCCATCTCTCTCTATTTTCGCGATGCGAACCCTTCTGTATATGTAGAAGAAACTCTACAAGGGGCTTTTCAGGAACGAAACGGATCTACTTGTGAAATGGTGCTGCCAGAGGAGCCGAGGGCCTCCAGATGGTAGGTGGAGGTGGTAGGGGGTGCCACCCTCTTCTATCGCCCCGCCAGGTGGTGGCCCCCCTGCTGCTTCCTTTCGCACAAAATTTTCCCCCTCCGGAATGTTCCCGAATACGCTTAGTTTTTTTAGTTTTGCAGTGTTTTTTCATACATATAGAAAATAACAGGATAAAGAGATAGTCGGGCAGTTTATTAAATAATCTAGAAAAATGGTGAAAATATATGATGGAAATATAACTAAAAGGCAACATTAAACTCATAAATAATAGATACATTTTTGACGTATCAAGCTCTCCCAAGCTTAAACACTTACTCGTCCTCGAGTAAAGCATCTGGAAGGAACTTAAGTTTGATGATGACTTTGAGTTAAAAGAATATATACAGATTTGGTGCACGACGTACTTCAATAAAGTAATACCTAAAAAATCTTAGCAAAATATACATTTGAACACATAGACAATTTTCCAAAATAAATTATTACCAAACACTAAGCCTAAGGTTTTCTTTGGAACTCAAATGTTAAAAAAGAAAATAAAAATCTCAATAGTTTACTTCCTACCCATGTCTGGAAGGTTAATTAGAATGTTAAAGGTTAATATATCACAATGAAACTTTTGGCGCTCGCCTACTAGTGATAAGACATAAGTGCAAAGCCTCATGTGCCTATATGTAAAGATTCTTGAACTTTTTCACTTTAGGAAGATCGTGCAAAGTTTTCTATTGGTCACCACTTGTTTCATCAACTCATCTACAAAAGTACTTGATGTCTCATATTCCTGATCACTTTAGAGAGATTACTGAGAGGATTGGAATGACTCAATCAAAGGAATGCAAAGGCTCTTGCAATGCAAAGTGATCCCTAGGCCCTAGTGATGTCCCGGTTATTGATATTGCAAAAGGAGTAGAGATTGCCATATAAATACAAATGTGAAATCATATCACATAAAAGAGGTGATATCTAATTGTATAAATGAAGAACATAATCAAGGTGAGTGCTCTCAAATTATATAAGTGAAGTGCATGAGTAAAATAAAGCTTGAATAGATATAACCAAAGATCATGCGCAATGATAAGGCTCCAAATGATATAAGTGAAGATCATGAGCAAAAAGTGAATGCTCTAATGATATAAGAGAAGCATAAGAGCTAAATGTTAAGAATGTTGCTGCTATTGAGACACATGCACTAGCCTACAAATGATCATCTCGCACAAGACAATAAACATAACACTTTAAAGGATGGAACCCCTCTTCTATTATTTTTTCCTTTTCTTTTTTCCTTTTTTCTTTTTCTTTCTTTTCTCTTTTTTATTTTCTCCCTTTTTTAATTTATGTTTTCTTTCAAAGCCCTACAAAATGAGAGGTACCTTACAGGACATAGCAAGCGAGGTATAGAGAATAAAAACAAGGCTATATGTGTGCATGCAAGAATAATCCCTAATAAGTGATAAAAAATGATAGGTAAGCATGATTGACACAAATGACAAAACTGAAAGGCTTTTGGGATGTCTCTCTTTATTTTTCTTTTTGCACCATATGTTCTATTTCAACGGTCTTTATTTACCAGCTTAGCATCACGTTTAGGGAGACATATTAATGGGTTTGGATGTATCCACGAAGTATGCAATGTTTAGGGAGACATATTAATGGGTTTGGATGTATCCACGAAGTATGCAAAATATCAAGGTGATAAGTGCAAGACCGAATACCGTGCACAGGCTAGCAATTAAGATGGAGTGGAATAACCGAGTTAGAGAACATACCTGACTAAGGTGGAATCATATAAAAAATAGCAAATGTCTTTAAACCAATTTATATTATACCTAACAGTGTTCTTCTTTGGCTAAAACCCAATTCAACATATGTATGGCCCCTATTCATTTGAACATGACATCTATGCTCTTAGTTGAAATTTAGTGAAGCATGACAAGGTAGTAGGTAAAACACCACACGAATAAATAAACCATTCTAAATCACAACTTAAATAATTGAGTAGCAATATCAAAAGTAGTCCTAGTGGGTAACAATAATTGATGGACAAGATACACTATGGTTGTCATAAGTTCTTGCATAAGATAATTCAGTTATTTCAATGAAGAAGCATCAAACCTCAATCATCATGTCTCTTTTAATTCATGTCATCAAGGAAGATTAAGAACATAGTTCATACTTCCATTATAAGTGAAATCATAATTCAAGATAATACATTAACATATTTATCAATACCACACATTAATTAAGATAAGCACATAAGTCACCAAGATAGCTTCAGCTGCTCCAACAACTCACTGTATTTAGAAATAAAAAACTAAATTAGAGGTGTTGGTTAGGCCAACTACAACTCATATATCAAGTTCCATAACAAAGCAATGCATATAGAAGTTAAGAATCAACCATGATTAAATAAAAAGAAGCAAAGAAACTTAGTCAATTGAGGGGAATGGATCTCCCCCAAGCTTAAAGCTTTTGCTTCTCTTTTGACTTTCCTCGAGGCAGATTAATTCTTGCATAGCAGTTATAAAGTAATTTTCCTTCAAGTGATTAAATTAAACACAATGAGTAATCCGGAAATAAAAGACAACTCTCGGCTGTAATGCTCCTCAACTGAATAGGAAGAGTATGCAAATATTTTCACAGGATATCAAAGGATTAATTTGAACATTAGAAGTGGGACAAAAACTTATAAAAACTGAAACAGAGACTATAACAGTACAAGAAAAACTTATCTTGTGCTCTTTCCAACCTGTCCAACCCCATCTCCAAATTCCTTACGAGCAGACTGCAACTGCCAAAACAATCCGAGACGTCTATAAAACACATCTTCTCTTTTTTTTGGCAGAGAACACGTCTTCCCTTTATATATCCCCTACGATTCTCCCTTTAGTTTTTGGGTTTCATTGAGTTATTTAGCTACTGCTACAATATTGCATCTACAAGTCGTGTAGGACTACTGCCTTGTTTGGATCTCCAGTGGAATCCCCAAACTTTGTTCTTCTAG
The DNA here is from genome assembly GCA_019208055.1 of Stipa capillata. Lineage (NCBI taxonomy): Eukaryota > Viridiplantae > Streptophyta > Magnoliopsida > Poales > Poaceae > Stipa > Stipa capillata. The sequence goes on along the minus strand of JAGXJF010005502.1, from coordinate 127,065 downwards.
CTCAATTTCATACTCGCAATTTCAGATTGCAGTCATAGTTCTTGCTGGTTCTTCGGTTGCTTGTAGGAACTCGAACTTCGTTGTTTAGATTGATCATGCCTACGGCAAGGTTAATAACCATCGGAGTTTGGTTTAGTGATTGCTAAGGCATATCATCACGTACGGTATAATCGGATCATCAAGGTCAAACTCCACAAAACCGTTAGTTACCTTCGTCTCACCGAAAGATCGGGTCACCTTCTCATCAGGTGGTATCAGAGCTCAAATTAATTGGCGAGAGTTTACTATTTTTCATAGATTAGATCTGTTTGTCCTATTGTCCAAAAAAAGCCAAAAAGATAGTAGATTAGATTCATTTTCCCCGTCCAAACCAATCTGAACCTCGCAATTTTTATCATAGTTCTTGCATTGTTGAACTTTTGCATTGATCATGTCGAGTTGCTGGATGAGATTGGTTCATAGTTGAAATTTTTCTACTAGATCAAACCTTGTTTTGTTGCTTCTAGTTCTCCCTGCAGAAAATTAGAAAAAGAGAAGAGAAGAGTTGTTGCTACGGCAAAGTTTTTGCTGCCAATTTCAGCCGTGATAGCCCGTGCCACCACCCACCGCTGCCGCTCATCCATCTCCTTGCATTGATGCACGTTGCCATGCACCGCCCGTGCTACCATGCTGCTGCCACCACTTGCCACTCACCGCTAGCTGCTACCACGGCACCATCTTGCTGCCACGACGTAAGTTGCTGCCACCGCTGCTTCCCTTGCGGCCTTGTCTTGGAGAAGAACAGGGTGATGACGCCAAGGTCACTTGCATCTTTTCTTGACCAAACCAATAGCAGATTGGATCTAATCTACAAGGTTTTGGAAAGTCCAACACAATAGCAAAGGTTTTGATTTAGAGTTCAAGTTGAACTAGGCAAAGGAATCATCTTGTAAGCCTTGGTCTTCTATCTCTAACCATTTGGAAAGAACTTGGCTGATCCAAAGGGCTCCCCCACATCCTTAAGAAGGCCTGTGGATAGATCTCCCACCAAGAATCAGACTAGAATTCAACTTACAACTCGTTTTGGATTCGGATTCAAACTCCAAGTCAAATTTGGACTGAAAATTCAAAATGTTTAGAAAATTCTGAAATAATTCTGTAAAATCAGGCATAAATCCAGGAGTCTAATGTTAAATTTTCATCACATTCCGATGAGTTTTTTTAGGAGAAAAAGCCAATTTAAGTTTCAGCCTCCTACTGTGTTCCTACCACAGCAAGGTTTCTGCTGTTTCTGCTGCCGTGGCAGCTCTGCGACAGAATCCTGTTTTATTGTAGCGCATATCTTTTGCTCTGTTTGGGATTTTTCTGAGGTATAAAAAAATTAAAAAATATATAAAAAGAGTAAGAAGCCACATAGAAGGCCACTGCAAAAAAAAACCTCAGAAACTTGCCTGTTGTTTTCTCTTTGTTTCCTTGGTTTCTATCACTTCGGTGTCTAGGCCTAGTTAAATTTTGCTCGTTCTAGTCTAAGTCCAACAACTAGGACTAGTATTTTTGAGTATCTTTTCAACTTTGCGTAGCTACCTTGATCATTTGCTATTCCTCTCTACCATATTGAAGCTAACCAAGCTCCACCTTCCTATACTGTACTTGTTTGGTCACTTTGGTAATAGCTATACTAATCTTTTGATTATCTTTGACACCACCAAAGGTTGACAACCACCGCAGCATAGTAAGAAACTGGTAAAAGCTTGATATTTGCTACTAATTTGTTGAGGTTTCTTCCACCCACACCCCACATTCCAGTAGTGATAGGAATATAAACCTGTGATTTGTTTCCATTTGCTAACCATGGTAGGTGACGATGATGTTTTGACGGGCCTCCCGGAGGATCTCCACAGGACCAATGAATGAATGCAAATGCAGGAGAACCGCCTCAAAGCTATTGAGGATGGATAGGCGATTGCTAATGCTAACATTGCTACTATTCTTGCTCGCGTTGATAATCTTGCAGGTGCTGCGATACCTGCACCTTGTCTCCCAAACAATAATGGAGTACCACGTGCACGACGGGTTCCTTCAGCTGTGACCAACAACGGCAATGCCTTTGTTCAGCAAGCAGCATCCATGGGATCAGGAGCTGAGGGCGACTATAGTGCTGATTTTGAGGATGAGGATTATGTCAACCACAACAACAACTGTAATCACCATCGACAACGCTACAACTAACATGTTATGCGGTGACCACCACGGCCATAGCATGACCGCGATAGAGATGACGTATTCTCTAAGGTAAAATTCACTATGCCCCCTTATGAAGGTAAATAGGATCTAGATGCATACCTCACATGGGAGTTACTAGTTGATCAGAAATTTGCATGCCATGATTTTCCAGAGGATACACATGCTAGGGTTGCTACTAGTGAGTTTTCTGATTTTGTTTCTATTTGGTGGAAAGAACACTGTAGAATACATCCACATAATATTCCAACCACTTGGGATGCATTAAAATAATTAATGAGACATTGGTTCATACCCTCATACTATGTTAGAGATTTATTGAATAAATTGCAGCGTTTAAATCAAGGAAATAGATCTGGAGAAGACTATTATCAAGAATTACAAATTAGAATGCTTCGTTGTGGTTTAATTGAGAATGAGGAAGCTTCTATGGCTAGGTTTATGGGTGGATTAAATAGAGATATTGCTGATATTCTTGCATATAAGGACTATAACTCTCTGACCCGTTTATTCCACCTTGCTATACATGCTGAACATGAAGTGCAGGGGCGCTCGAGACCACGTACTAACTTTTTCTACAGGTCGTGCTTCCACTTGGGCACCGTGCGCACCAGCTACCCCGCCCACTCGTACCTCCACAGTGACTCCTTCAACCTTCAGATCAGCTCCAACTCCTGTTCCTTCCAATTCAGCATCCCGTACTATGACACCAATGAAAAATGCTTTATCAACTCCTGCTAAAAGTTTATCGTCGATGGCCTCCACAGGGAGAACAAAGGATATTCAGTGCCATCGTTGCAAGGGCTTCAGCCATATCACGAAGGACTGTCCTAACAAGCGTGTCTTGCTCATTCATGAAGATAGCGAGTACGACTCCACGAGTGACCTAGATGAGGAGACCTATGCTTTGCTTGCTGAACATGAACAAGGTGACACCAAGTCCCACCAAGATGAAGAGCATGTGACCACTAAAGATGCCGATCGATACATGAGTATTATAGCACATTGTGTGCTTAGTGCTCAGATTGTGCGAGACAAGAAAAATCAGCGCCACAACCACATCAAAGGTGTCGTCAAGGAGCATTCAGTTCGTATAATCATTGATGGAGGAAGTTGCAATAACTTAGCAAGCATCGACATGGTGGAGAAGCTCATTCTACCTACATGGCCACATCCACATCCTTATTACATTCAGTGGTTCAATGATGGCGACAAAGCAAAGGTAACACGCATGGTGAGAGTTCAATTTTCCTTAGGTTCATACCATGATACTGTTGACTGCGATATTGTGCCTATGCAAGCTTGTTCTATGTTATTAGGTAAGCCATGGCAGTATGATAAACAATATATACATAATGGTAGAACTAATCAATATACTCTCACACATAAAGACAAGAAAATAGTTCTACACCCTATGTCTCCTGAGCAAATTTTGCGTGATGATCTTGCTAGGGCTAGTAGAAATAAAAGTAGAGAGCATGTTAAATCTGAAAATCAGCGAGTAGTTCATGAGTTAGAGCAATTTAATAAGTTGAACAAAGCTACACCTAGCTCATCTATAGAAATAAAATTGAAAGATGCTGCATTCTTAGCTACACGTGCTGAAATTTCAGAATTAGATGCTAGTTCTAATGCATGCTATGGACTGATTTGTAATTAAGCTCTGTTTTCATTTGAGGATATGCCTTCTTCTTTGCCTCTTGTTGTTGCTAACCTTTTGCAGGAATACATTGATGTGTTTCCAAAAGAAGTGCCACCGGGGCTGCCACCTATGAGAGGCATTGAACACCAAATTGACTTGATTCCCGGCGCCTAGCTACCCAACCATGCACTGTACCACACCAATCCTGAGGAGACCAAGGAGATTTAGCGACAAGTTCAAGAACTTCTTGATAAAGGTTATGTTCGCGAATCCTTTAGTCCTTGTGTTGTTCCTGTTATTCTTGGTTCCTCTGTTAGAAAATTGAGAATTGAATAATGAATTGGCATGTCTATGCCCTTGTTGTGGCATGTCTATGCCTTAAAAATCATAGCATGTCTATGCTTAATCTTTGATAAATTTGGGAACTTGGTAGGTTATGAGTCTGTCTATGTTATGATACTCTGTTTATTATTATTATCTTATTATGTTCCCTGTAAATGCAATCCTATTTCTATTCATATCGCCTTACGCCATGTTAATCTTTGTAGTATGTTAAGTTGTTTTAATTAATCCAAGTGTAACTAAGTCACCTGTTGTAGTTGGTCTTTGTGTGTACCACTTGTTTAGTTTGTCGAATTGGCTAAAAGATCTTGATGATGAATAGTACGGTTTCCCGCATATTAGGGGTATCCGTATACCGAATTCCGGGACTTTAGGAAGGTACAGCGTACCCGGTAAGGATCCCTGGACGACAAGGTAACCCGTCTCAGGAAGGGAAGATTCCCCTTAAACTAGGAAGTCAATCCCGACGTTTAAGGAGGCCAGAGTCCTACTCGAGCGTAAGTCCACGTCCAGTATGACCCTGGGAACCCCCTATATAAGGATCAGCAATCCCATAGGGGAGAGGGAGGTGCTACAAGTCCAACAGGTCTTTCTGGTCGCAGCACAAGCAGCATAGGATCTCAGGAGGCGAAGCCCTAGAAGACCCGCTGCCTCGAAGGAGTCGAGCCCGGTGGTTTAGCTAGATTATTCTACGATTAGGCCTAGGGTAGCCACTAACATACACCCCCTATTGTAAGCGTGTTCTCCATCAATATATAGCAACAGGACGTAGGGTCAATATCCTGAGGGAGGCCCGAACCTGTATAAAAAACGGCTGTCCCCTGCTGTCAGAGCTCCTGGCACTTGGGCCCTAGAGGTCCCTACCCCCCAGTAATCATCACTCCACGAATACCGTAAGATCGTCGATTCACCGATCATCGACAGATGGCGCCGACCGTGGGGACCTCTCCGGACCAAGCCGTCCAGGAAGAATCAGAGTCGGCAGGATGCGCAACTAAGCGCGATCAGATCCCAGCGCCGGTTGCACAGCCCTCACCGGTTTCGACCGAGGAGGAAGAAGCAAACCCGGCAGGAAAACCGATCGCAGTCTCGCCCCGTACTGGGTACTCGGACCAGGGTTTTCACGACAACTTTGGCCCTATGGACCCGTACCCGGTTACGGATCGAGTGGATTTCGGAGAGTACGCCCCTGGAGAGGAGTCGGATGGCGAAGCAGATCACTTCAGAACCGAGTGCGCCAGGGCCTTCAGCGGGAAGTTGGTCTTGAACGACGACTTCCCAGCAGTAACGACCAGCCCCATGGTTGGAATTTCTCCTGTAAACTCTGATCGTGAGAACGATCAAGATCTTACCCACGTCACGTCCGATGAGGACAACGTGATGGAATACGAGTACACATCGTCCAGCCAAGGACCTCGAATGGTACTCGCGATCGATGATGGTCGAGAAGACCTCGAAGATCAGAATCTGCCCGGGGGCTCGCAGCAGCACAATGCAATGGCTGCCTCCCACATGAACGGGGGCTTACCCGCCGCCGGGGAAAAAAACTCCTCACCGGAATGGAGACCCGCCTGCCGCTGTGGAGAGATCCCCCCGGGAACGAGGGAGTACGTGTCCCGAACTGCTCGAAGACTTGCGGAAGTGCGCAATCTGCTGTCACAGCCTCCCGTGGCGGATTTATCGACACCCGCGGGTGTGCAGTGGCTGCAATGGCTGGGGGCTGACCTCCAAGAGGCTTAGAACCAGGCCGAGTCTTCTCGAGCCCAATCGGTGACCCGTAGCTCTACTCGGGTGAACACCCCTCCTCCGCTAGAAGAACGTGATCGGGAGGGACGACACCCCAGGAACAGGTCTCCTCAGAAGGAGCCACTAGTTGACCTCCGAGAACAGCTCGACAAACGCCACCGCCAAAGGCGTCAACAGGAGCAACAGCCTTCTCGGAGAGACCACGTACAAAACGCCAGTGCACGGGGCCGAACCTCGACCTCGAATAGCGGCGAGAATGCACCTTACCGGGGGGCCTTCAGTGGATGCCAAGCGCTATCCCAGGAACTCCGTCAGGTACGCTGGCCTTCTCGTTTCAAGCCCGGCTCGCTAGAATCGTACGACGGAACCACGAATCCCGTAGAATTCCTTCAGATCTACACCACTGCGATCGAAGCAGCCGGCGGGGACGAGAAGGTTATGGCCAACTATCTTTCTACCGCCCTCAGAGGAGCCGCTAGGACGTGGTTGACGAATCTACCCCTAGAAACTATCCGTTCGTGGGGACAGCTATGCGACATGCTGCTCGGGAACTTCCAAGGTACCTTCCCAAGACCTGGTCGGGTCGACGATCTATTCCTTGTCGTCCAGCGACCAGACGAGACCTTCCGAGAGTTTACCAAGAGGTTTAGTGCTGTCCACAACACTATCCCTGAAATAACGGACTCGGATGTCATCCACGCCTTCACTTGGGGCAGCAGAAACGAGATGTGCACGCACGACCTGATCATGCGGCCACCGAAAACCACCAGGCAACTCATGGATCTGGCCGAGAAGGCCGCTTGTGCAGAGAAAACCCTGCGCTATATCAAACAACAGCGGGGTGAGTCGACCAGTTCTCCCCTCCGGACGAAGGGCGATTCACGTAAAACTAAACGCAAGAAGAAACCCTCCGGAGGGAACAAGGAGAAAAGGATCAGAGCCGACGAGGTAATGGCCGAGATCTCCGAGAAGCGCACCTGGCGACCACGCCCCAAGGATAAACCTACCACATCCTCCGACAAGTCGTCCAAGCCCTGGTGCGATTTTCATCAAACCGACTCACATGATCTGCGACAGTGTCGCATCTTCAAGAAGTATCTTCAGGAAGAAAGAGAGAAGTTCCGCGAGGAGAATCCTCAGGTCGCTAACAACAGTCGGGAAACGACCTCCGATGACGATGACTCCACCCCTGAGTCTTTTCAGGGGCACGTCAGAGCAATCGAGCACCTATTCGGGGGCTCAACCTCTTACGAATCTAGGAGGCAATACAAGGCGATCGCCCGAGAAGTTCTCGCGAGTGTACCGCGAGTTCCTCGAGCGGTCAAGTGGTCCGAGGTCACGATCTCTTTCGACCAGACCGATTGCCCCGAAAATTGCGCTCGGCCGGGACGGTACCCAATCGTGGTCGAGCCAACGATCTACAACTACCGAGTGGGCTGCGTATTAATAGATGGAGGGAGCTCCCTCAATATCCTATTCGCCAACGCCCTCGACGCAATGCACGTGCTACGATCGTCTATTCAGACGGTAACGCACGCTTTTCACGGTATCGTCCCGGGCTCATCGGCCACGCCGATCGGGCAAGTTACGCTCTCGGTTACCTTCGGTACACCGGAGAACTTCCAAACAGAGAAGATCCTGTTCGATGTAGTCGATTTTGAAACAGCATACAACACCATCTTGGGACGCCCTACTCTGGCCAAGTTTATGGCGGCCACGCACTACGCCTACCAGTGCGTAAAGATGCCAGGCCCGAAGGGAGTCCTTGCGGTGAGATGTTCCCCCAGAGAAGCGCTCCTCTGCGATAAGCGCAGCCTCGACCACGTACGACCACCCCTGGGGGACGGGGAGCATATGCCCTCGAAAACCAGCACGGCCGTGAAAACCCACGGCGAGGTAAAAGTAATTCCTCTGGATCCAGCAGAGCCCTCCAAGACAGTCCGGATCGGGTCAACGCTTGATCCAGACTTGGAATCGTCGCTCATCGTCTTTCTCCGGGGCAATTCGGACGTTTTCGCGTGGCAACCATCCGACATGCCTAGAATCCCCAGGGAAGTGATTGAGCACAGGCTAGCTGTCCGTCAGGACGCCGTACCAGTGAAACAAAAACTACAGCGATTCGCCCCAGATCGGAAAGAAGCCATCAAGGTGGAAATCGAAAAACTCCTGAAAGCCAGGTTTATCCGAGAAGTCGAGCACCCTGAATGGCTCGCCAATCCAGTTATGATTAAGAAAGCCAACGGGAAGTGGCGTATGTGCGTCGATTTCACGGATCTCAACAAGGCTTGCCCAAAGGACGCTTTTCCCTTACCCAGAATAGATCAGATAGTGGACTCGACATCAGGGTGCGACTATCTAAGCCTTCTCGACGCCTATTCGGGCTATCACCAAATAAGCATGTGTCGGGAGGATGAGGAGAAAACTTCCTTTGTAACTCCGTTCGGGGTATTCTGCTATTCAAAAATGCCTTTCAGACTAAAAAACGCGGGAGCAACGTATCAACGCGGAATGCAGCTTGCCTTCCACAGCCATATTGGTCGAAATGTTGAAGCATATGTCGACGACCTCGTCGTGAAAACAAAGAAGAAAGAAGACCTGCTCTCGGACCTACTGGAAACATTCACCAACCTCCGGAGAAACAGAATAATGTTGAACCCGGAGAAATGTACCTTCGGAGTCAACGCCAGAAAGCTACTCGGTTTCTTGGTATCGCACCGGGGAATTGAGGCAAATCCCGATAAAATACAGGCGATCGCGGAGATGAGGTCCCCAAAAACGGTCTGAGTCGTCCAAAGACTCACGGGTTGCATGGCGGCCATGAGCCGATTCATATCCCGACTAGGAGACCGTGGAATTCCTTTCTTCAAACATCTGCGACAACACGACGGCTTTGAGTGGACAGCGGAGTCTGAAGCGGCATTCCAAGAGCTCAAAGAATACTTAACCACCCCCCGGTGTTGGTCGCGCCTAATCCCGAGGAAGGGTTACTGCTTTACATCGCAGCCGGGCCGTCCGCGGTCAGCGGAGTGTTGACGGTGGAACGCGCAACTTCCGAGCACCATGATAAGGCCCAGAAACCAGTGTACTACATCAGCGAGATCTTGCATGGACCCAAGGAGCGTTATCCTCAAGTTCAAAAGCTTCTGTACGCGGTCCTCACCACATCTCGCAAGCTTCGACACTATTTCCAAACTCACACGGTCACGGTCCCGACCACCTACCCTTTGGGAGAAATCCTCCGCAACCGCGAGGCCATCAGTCGAATCGCCAAGTGGGCTGTTGAGCTCGGAGAGTTCGACATCCACTTCGTTCGGCGCACGGCGGTCAAGTCGCAAGTCCTCGCTGATTTTGTCACTGAATGGACGGAGCCCGACTATTCGACGTCACCAGCAGTAAAGGACGACATTTGGACACTACACTTCGACGGTACCCTAACCATCGAAGGCGCGGGGGCTGGGATAATCTTGACCTCCCCGACTGGAGAACGCTTGCAGTATATACTACAGATTGACTTCCCGGCCACGAATAACGTAGCTAAGTACGAAGGGTTGCTAGCCGGTCTCAGAATCGCTTCAGCACTCGGTATTCGCCGCCTTCTCGTGAACGGAGACTCGCAGTTGGTGGCAAGACAAGTGTCCAAGGAGTACCAGACCACAGACCCGAATATGGCGGCTTACCTTGCGGAGGTGAGGAAGCTAGAGAAGAAGTTCATCGGTTTTGAAGTACGGTATATCCCTTGAAATGATAACTGCCAAGCCGACAGTCTTGCCCGCCTAGCTTCCTCACGATCTCCATGCCCACCCGGGGCCTTTGTAGAAAGGATCTCGACGCCGTCCGTGGCTTCTCTTGAACCCGGGGACGAAGGAGTGGTGGTTAAGCACCACTCAAGGGTGTCACCAGGTATTGACGCTCCGAAGGGAGTGGCGGGGTGTCTCGTCGCTCCCCTCGATCTTGAAGATTCGTGGATAGAGCCCATCCGCAGGTACCTTCTCGATCGAACTACGCCTGAGGACGATACGTTTTCCGAGAAAATTGCCCGGCGCGCCAGGATGTATTCCCTGGTCGATGGGGCCCTCTACTGACGAGGGGCTCACGGAGTGCTCATGCGGTGTATCCCTCAGACGCAGGGTATAAGATTACTCGAAGAGATCCATGGAGGGGTGTGCGGGGCACATGCATCTTTCCGAACCCTGGTCGGAAAGGCCTTTAGACAAGGATTCTATTGGCCGACAGCCCTACATGACGCGAGCGAGTTAGTGAAGCGATGCCGTCAGTGTCAATTTCACCGCAGACGCATTCACCAGCCCGCCCAGGCATTACAGACAATTCCCTTGTCATGGCCATTCGCCGCATGGGGCCTCGATATCCTAGGGCCGTTCCCGGTGGCACCCGGGGCTATAAGTTCCTCTTCGTCGCGATCGATACATTCACCAAATGGATCGAAGCCGAACCTGTCTCACAGATCACGTCGGAAGCAGCCAAACGGTTCATAATGCGAAACGTTATGACCAGGTTTGGCGTCCCGAGCAGAATCATAACCGACAACGGGACTCAGTTCTCCAGCTCTGACTTCATCGACTACTGTACCGAGCTCGGCACCACGATATGCTATGCCTCGGTTGCACACCCACAGAGCAACGGACAGGTCGAATGCGCCAACGGACTTATACTCCAGGGGATGAAAACTCGCGTCTTCGATAGACTCTCCTCCCACGCCAAGGCTTGGGTACGCGAGTTGCCCTCCGTCCTCTGGGCTTTACGGACAACCTCCAATCAGGCCACCGGAGAAACATCATTCGGTTTGGTATATGGAGCCGAGGCCATGCTGCCATGCGAACTTACCCTAAAATCACCACGGGTAGAATTGTACACCGACAAGGAAGAAATCCCTCGAAGAGAGGATGACCTCAATTTCACTGAGGAAAAACGGACCCAGGCTCTGCTCCGGGCCACCCGCTACCAGCAAAACCTCCGTCGTTACTATGACAGACATGTTCGACAACGCTCATTGCAAGTCGGAGACCTCGTCTTACGACTCGTACAGAATAAAAGCAATAGCAATAAGCTTTCTCCCAAATGGGAAGGTCCTTACACGATAGTCGAAGTAACTCGGCCGGGATCTTTCCGACTAGCGATGGAAGACGGCCGAGTCCTAACGAATTCCTGGAACATCGATCAGCTCCAGAAGTTTTACGTTTGAGGCTAATCGACTGTCCGCTCGAGAGCATCCCTCGAGTGGACAGTCGGGGGGCTGGTCCAAAGACTTAGACACAGAAGTCTTTCATCAGAAAAGACAAAAATTCCATACATGTCTGGCTTACATACGAAGGCTATACATTTACAAGTCGGGTAGGCGTAAACGCCCAGAAAAATCTTGAGCGACTCGATCCAATTCCGCCAGACGATCAGGAAAGCTCTCTGTGCCTCGGATAGACGCACTGACTGTGGTAAGCACCAGCTCTAGGCGGTCCGCCATTTTCAACAGATTCTCCTCGGCGGACGAGGCGCGCATTTTCTCCCGAGAAAGGGCATCGGAAAGCCGAGCCGATTGGTCTCGGAGTGTCTGGACCTCGCCGCGAAGTGACTGGACCTCACCGCGAACGGAGTTCCACCTATCATGAGCACGCTGAGAAGAAAATGCCAAGGTCAGATAGGCTGACAAGATTATCTGACGAAACCAATGACGAGCAGGAACCTTTTCTACCTCCACCAAGGGTCCGAGTAGCGCTATGGGATCATCTTCGACCAAGGCTTCCCCGCCCTGGTGACCTGGCACCGGCTGGTCCTTGATGGGTGAAGGGGGGATACCACGCCAACTGGGCTCTGACTAGGAAGTAATCTGATAGACAACTTCCTCCGCGGAGCAGCAAAAGGGACGGGTTTCGGTGGAGAAGTTTCCCTGCAGGTCGCATTCAGAACCCGGAACTAGGAGCGAAGGCTTGACAAAGCAAGAAGCGGGAGGATGGTACCTTGCCCTCTTTAGCGAAATAAAGCGTCTTCGTCGGACCGGAGGATCTCCCGCTCAACGAAGGCAGGGCGGCGGTATGGATCTCAATTCACCCCGCGCAGCCTCTTCCACCTTCTCGGTGGGCTTGGTGTTCCCGTCGCGCTGGTCCTCAGTCGCGGTCGAGCATCGACTAGGAATAGAGGGCCCAGCTTCGGGATCCTCTATTCCACGTCCTTCTCTCTACAGAGAGGGTCCATCCCACAAAACCCGTGTGAGGTGGGCTTGAAGGATCTGAGGCCCTAAAAAAGAAAGGATTACCGCTAGAACCTCTTCCCGCTCGTGCAGAGGTCGAAGAGGTAGCGATGTGGGGACAACCTGGCGATTGGGTGGAGGTACACGCTTGAAGAGATTTTTTACCTTCTCGGACACCTCCGCTTCCGAGAGGGCTGTTTGAAACAAAGAAAGAGTTAGGACACCCTGACAAGTCCTTCTTACTAGGTTGTGAGGGAAAAGGCTTACCCATTTTTCTCCGCCGTTGGTATGGATCGCTTGTCGAGTCCCAAGCGCCTGTCTCCCTGAACCGTAAGGGGCAAATTCCGCGCCTGACGAAGTCGGCGACAATATCGGCCAAGGACAGGCCTCGGGTTCGGAGAACCTTAACTTCCCCGACCAGGTGCTGGAGACGGGAGTCGAGCAGGGTCTCGTCGGTCCAAGTGGATGCCACGACGGGCGGAGTTCCCCAGTACCTTATGCCCAAGGGGGACAATGGACGGCAATAGCACCACTCATGCTCCCATCCTGGGAAGGATCGGATTTCGGTGGCGTCAATGTACTCCGCGGCCCTATCTTCTCGAAGGCGGACGCTCGCAGCCTCCCACTACCTTCTTCTTGGTCCTCTCCATCTTGTGATAGTACCTAAATAAATCTAATGATGGCCGAACTCCGAGGAAAGCTTCGCACAGATGGGCGAACACACTCAGGAGAGTGTACGATGCCGGGTCAAGGTTCACCACCTCAACCCGATAGAACTGGAAGATTGAATGTAGGAAGGTGGAAGGAGGCAAGAAGAACCCGTACCGAAAAAAGTCAGGGAAGACAACCAGCCAGCCGGATTCGGGTTTAGGAACTCTCTCGCCCCGGACATGGCGGAACTCGGCTTGGCGGGTTGATTGGATAAGAGTTAGTTCTAGGAAAGACACGAGTTTCGCCTCGGTCATCTCCGAGCGCGGCCATGGGTCGTCAACCAACGGGCTCCCGGCCATGGCACGAAGAGGAGGAAGAAGGAATCAAGAAGGCTAGGAGGCAGAGAACAACGCGGGCGAAACCCCAATTCTTAGACTCCTAAAGATTTAAACCTTCGCCGGAACCGAGCGCGGTTTACGGCACAATCAGTTCTATCGCATTTAATGCGGACAGTTGCTTTTTTCCGCCTACAGGGCCTTTCGCGGGAAAAAGAGGGTCTGACAACCCACGACCCAAACGAGCGCGCCGTGGTTCAACACACGTTAGCGGCACAATGGCACAGAGAGAGAAAAGATTCTTCATCACCACACGAAATTTCCGCCACGATGGTTCGGTTTCCTAAAAATATGCCAGGCGGACGCGTGTCCGTGATTAACGGGTCAGATCTGATCGGAAAAGCTTTCTGGATTTTCCAAAGGATTATTTCGATAAGGCTTCTACGACTACTCGGTAGGGATTGAGTCTACTCGGGGGAGTCATCGACAAGGACCATTCGGGTCGCCTACTCGGAATTTTTCCCCGACAAGGGCAGATTTCCAATAGAACCATCATGACCTCACTTCACGTATTGATGGGGGGCTTGATGATGAATAGTACGGTTTCCCGCATATTAGGGGTATCCGTATACCGAATTCCGGGACTTTAGGAAGGTACAGCGTACCCGGTAAGGATCCCTGGACGACAAGGTAACCCCTCTCAGGAAGGGAAGATTCTCCTTAAACTAGGAAGTCAATCCCGACGTTTAAGGAGGCCAGAGTCCTACTCGAGCGTAAGTCCACGTCCAGTACGACCCTGGGAACCCCCTATATAAGGATCAGCAATCCCATAGGGGAGAGGGAGGTGCTACAAGTCCAACAGGTCTTTCTGGTCGCAGCACAAGCAGCATAGGATCTCAGGAGGCGAAGCCCTAGAAGACCCGCTGCCTCGAAGGAGTCGAGCCCGGTGGTTTAGCTAGATTAGTCTACGATTAGGCCTAGGGTAGCCACTAACATACACCCCCTATTATAAGCGTGTTCTCCATCAATATATAGCAACAGGACGTAGGGTTATTATCCTGAGGGAGGCCCGAACCTGTATAAAAACGGTTGTCCCCTGCTGTCAGAGCTCCTGGCACTTGGGCCCTAGAGGTCCCTACCCCCCAGTAATCATCACTCCACGAATACCGTAAGATCGCCAATTCACCGATCGTCAACAGATCTCCGGAATACTTGCTGGTTGTTGAGGATGGTCTCATACACAATCAAGGTTTATACTTATTTATGTTTCCGCTGCAACATTTGATGTAGTCTGTTGTTAATTGTGACCTAAGGGTCATTTGCTTGTAATTATTTAAATTGCCTATGTGTAAGGGATTTGATTTATTACTTCTATAAATCTCTCTTTAGAGCTTATGTTGTTATTATCAAGTTGTTATTCACGTCTCTTCATACACAATGCATGAATGATATGAAGTGTATGGATTAACAATAGAGAATTGGTATATGTACCTTGTACGACATTGATAATCTCTTTAGTTGAGTGACCCACTAGCTGAGATGATATTGCCAACTAGGTAGGGTGTGGGTATCTGTGTCAAGCTTTCAAGCGATCCACTAGGTTGCGGTTCGGCCATCTAGGTTAGGGTGTGGACATAGGTATTGGGCTCTCTAAGCAATTGTGATGATCGTACTAGAATACAGGCGCCAAGTCTCTACGAGGGTGTTGGAAATTGTGTTTGACTTACTTCATGGTGTTTGCTTCTGGCCGGCTTGACGAACAGTAATATATATGACTACGTCTGCGTATGCTATGTTGGTCCGGTGTCAAATCAGCCAAAGGTGAATGCATATGACAATTGTGGTGAGCGTATAGCATGTTGGGTAGTTAATCGGTCTTTGCCGATATATCATCCCTTTAGGTCAAACGTGATTCCGGGCCTCGACAATTTCAATCTATGATTTGGTAATGTAAACATGAGTTGCCACTTTATAGATGAGTTTCATGTCTATTTGTTTTCCAATTGACGATGCCATTATACATATGTTTGCAGACGAGTTTTATGCATTGGTTTTCCTTGTTCTGCAAGTGATTTGGTGAGTAATTGAAATGAAATGGTTATAAGAACCTTGAGGGGAACCAGCGACGACCACCTTCTCCTCCAACTAATATATGCTAATTTAGCTTTTAAACCAGTCATTTACCTCTAAATCATCAAAAAATAGGCAACTAATTTACAATCAGCAAAGTAACAGGCTCTGAGAACCCTTGAGCCATTTTCGAGGCATTATACAGTGTTGATGTACGGTTATCAAGTGTACTTCTCAGCAAGATCTACGTATCCAGCATACTAAATACTTAAATCACAATGCGTACTGACTACTCTCTAACGAGAGTAAGGAATTACGTGTACTCAAAGATTATGTTGCTTCACTACTGAACCGTGCGGGGTTCAATCTGAACCACCCCTTTTGGGTCCAACGTCTCGGTGAAGCTGGGAAACTTCCGAGCAGAAGATTGCCCTGTATTTCCATGGCTTCGCCAGTATGGGGTTCTTGCACTACAGTCCAGAGTTTTTCTTTTCTTTTGCAGGATTAGGTTGCTATCCGTGCAGCTTCAAAAGATCTTTGATTATGTTTGTTGCCTGCAATGTGGAACTGATGTTTCTGGTCCATTTCATCAATTATTCAACCCTGGCAACCTAACTGAGTTGTAAAGCAGCAATTAAGCACCCATCATAGTTTTGGGTAGATGTCACCATCAATACAGGGCATCCTGTCTTCTGTTATGTCTTGTGTTTCATAGATTGATAATTGTGTTAATCGTGATTTTATCTCCACTGCAAAGAGAGGCCAGGATGAAAAATAGCAGATACAAGCAACGTGCAGTTCATGAGACGCCAATGCACAATTTTGATCCTTTATTACCATATCAATTATTACGCAAAGTCTTGACAAATGAATAAGAATAAGGGAGCATGTCATACATGATACATCTGTACTACAGCTTTTCAGTTCGGAAAAACATATCTATACCGGCACAGTTTATACAATCCCTCGACGATCAAACTAAGCACCTTTACTCATAAGTTAATTTTCTTCGGTGCCTGAAGCACACTCTTCATATCCCTCTAGCACAGCAGCAGCAACGTTACATACAGTTAACCATCTCAACTATCACTTCAGGATTGGGGGAGAAGCGTAGGGGCCATTCAGCCAACCTTTTGCAACCATGCGATAGGCGGCTTCGGTCATGTGGATGCCGTCCCAACTCACGTATGACGACGGGTTAGAGCACACGCTAGCACCTGCCTCGCCGCACTTCTTCTTCAGGTTGAAGTTGTAATTACCCTCCCCTCCAGCGCCGCAGCAAGCTTGCAAAGCTGCGCTGAAACCTGCAATGGCGTTAGATTCAGTTAGACTACATCATATGCTTGCTAGCGCACACCATGTCTTCTGGTAATCTTGTGATGAATATGTTGTCCGAAACTGTAGGAATCCATCTTAAATATGTACTGAGAAGCTTTACAGGCTACCATGAAGGAGCGCTCACCAATTTTCCAGGGCTGACGACAAACTGCATTGCAGCTTTGAAGTAATCACCATACATGACTTTTGTCTTTGGGTACTTCTTCTGAAGCTCATCGAGCTGCTGCTTGAGCTCCCTGTTGTGATGGAAGGCGAGACGGTTGTATCTCCGAAGGCACCCGGTGCGGGCGTTGTAGTCTGATTTTTTGCTGGTGTTGTATAGTGTCAGGTACAGCGGGAAGCATCCGATTGGGAGAATTCCAGGCACCAACAGGTCTGTTGCCCCAAGTTCGATCAATTTCTGCAATAAAAATGAATGTAAGATTATCAGAAGGTGGGAACTCTACTTAATATTATATTGTCCCAAACTAGTTTCCCTCCTAGACAGTCGTATCTCGAACACATCTTCGCATGACCGTTTGAAATCATCAGATTGCACTGACAAGCTAGTTTACCAGCACAATAGAATAATAGTAATGCACCACTAATAGTACTACAACTTCAGAAGATCTGTTCACTTTCCTTGAAATGTGTGGAAACAATCCATTCTTTAGAGCCAATGTCATGTGATAGCCGTTCCATCATGGGCATGCACATAACAAATGATTCATCATCTTCTTTACCAGCCATACTTTTTTCATGCCCATTCTCTTCATTGTGCAATCATGTTCTACATGGAT
This sequence comes from Stipa capillata, assembly GCA_019208055.1. Taxonomy (NCBI): domain Eukaryota; kingdom Viridiplantae; phylum Streptophyta; class Magnoliopsida; order Poales; family Poaceae; genus Stipa; species Stipa capillata. Next base: position 109,743 of record JAGXJF010005502.1, on the reverse strand, counting down.
TCCCCATCTACACATCACATGGGGCTACACTAAGCAACAATATGATGTACTTTGGACCAACTTAATTTGGCACAAAAAAGTACAACCCCCATGCCGTCACAAATGTGGTGTGATTTATGCAGGTGAAAACAAAAAATTCCCTTTTCATACGAGTGCAACCATAGCAGTTTCATGTTAAGTGCCTAGTCAGAAAACTCTCCTATTTTTGAGAAGATACCAAACCTATCACATGTTCTCCCCCCTATTTTAATGTCTAAAAATATTGGTAACCCAGTTGACCAATAGAAAACATCACATTGAGATCCCTAGATCCAATCCAATAACTACGCATTAACTATGCTATTGCTTCCCTACTATACTACTCAGTCTCCTCACTGAAAACTCCCTTGTAAAACTTAAGTTGACATAATTCAAAGTATTCCAAGAACACTTCCCAAACCATGTCACTTCATCATCTCACACGAATTTGTGCTTCCCATGCGTTTTCATGTATTCCACCTTTCTCCTTTTATGCCAACAAATATCTAGACATGACAGATGAGTGCTGCTTGAAATCTGCACCTGTCACACACACTTGCATGATTCCCTGACTCTCCAAGTACATTTCACATTGTGCTGCTTTATTACTTCAGGCATGTATGTACACTGTACTGTAAATATGATGCAATGCAAGGGTCAACCCACACTCGTGCTCTAGGAGTGATGTGCAATTCATCATCCATGGATTTTATACCTCAACACCATTGGCGATGGCTCTTGCGACAAGTGGCACATATGTCTTCACCTCGGAGAATGCAACACCAGAGAACAATGGAGCATTGTAGTCATTGCCCCCAAACTCCCCCACCACAAACAGGGATTTGCTGAAGTAGTCCTTGCACTCTGCAGTTAACACACAGCCATTGAAATTCCGAATTTATGATCTGCTGCCTGGAACATGGTAGTACATTAGAAGAAGGCGTAAGCAAATCGGTGTCGGACCTTTCTCCGATTTGCAAAGCGATGGCTTCATCTTCTGGAGCCAGCCGATTTGGGTGTTGATGGAGCCGGTGTTCCAAATGCGCTGGTCGATGCCGTGAGCCTTGAAGAAGGAGTACTCCAGTGCCGTCGCGCCGGTGATGGCGAAGTTGGCCCCCTTCTTGAAATCTTTGCCGTGCGCCTGCGACGCCGGCGGCAGGGGTAGCCCGAAATGCTCGGCTGCAAATTGACAAAAGATTCCCATCAATAAAAAGGAAAAAATTCATATCATACAACATGCTATTGGCTATTGTTCAGAATAAAAGGCACATCACAACTCACAATGCAACCTTGCAATAAGTGAGATATATGTTGTCAACTGGAAGAGGTTGCAACAGTATCACTAATTTCTTTGAGTAGCAATTGTCGTATGCTTTATCTTTCCAAAAAGAAAAAGAAAAGGACCTTTAATTCACATCAATACTTTGGTATAGCAGAATGGAGGCAGCAATAATTCACCATGGCAAAGCAGCAGCTCTTTTTACCAACATATTTTACCACTCAATTTTATCTTCTTTTCTAAAAGGAGAAGAATTGGGCCCTTTTTACCTGATTAGCTTTGATCAATAAGAAGTTAAGAGAGCAAGGAAGAAGAGCAATTAGAAGGTAGCTGAGTAGTACACTAAACAAGAGTCAATTTCATCATGACCAAAGTCAGAGCATAGTCAAACACTCTACCTGACTCCAAATCTACAGCTTTTAAAACAGAAACATTTCTACTAGATATTTGCAAAGCCTTATTACACACTTTATGTAACCAAAAGGCCAAGAACAGCAAAGGACGGCGAGGTAGCAGGACAAGAAAGCAATGGACGGCCGGCGCACAAATGCAGGAATTTGCAGGTGGAGGAGAATGTTACCGAGGAAGTCGACGACGATGCGGCCGTTGGAGCAGCGGCCGGTGGGGCGGCCGAAGAAGGTCATGCCGTAGGGCGCGCGCGCAGTGGTGAGGGACTTGGGCACGCCATCGACGATGAGGTTGCCGGCGTCGGAGAGCGAGTCCCCGAAGCTGAAGATGGCGCCGTACGACTTCTCGCTGCTCTTGGCCGCGGCGCCGCCCGAGAGGCACAGCGCGGCGACGAGCAGGGGGAGGAGAAGCAAGCCGCGACGGTGCTCCATTGCGGGTGGTGTCGGCAGCAGCGGGCAACGGCGACGCGGGTGTGCAGCGAGAGGGAGAGAGTCAGAGACGCGGAGAGAGAAAGATGGGATCCTTTCCTTGTGTGGCGCTTGCTTTATAGTAGTATAACTGCAGCAGCAGCAGCAGGGAGTGAGGTGTCTGCTTGCAGCTGCAGGGTGAGGCGCGGTTGGCACTATTTGAGATGATGATCCTCGGCGATCCACCTAATTAGCTACTCCACTATAACTGCGCCAATCTGTTTGTCAAAAAGAAAAGAAAACAAAGTAACTGCATCAATTTGTGTGGCTATTCATAACGGTACAGTGTTCATGTCTTGTGGCAAATGTGCACGATCGTATTCTTAGTCTTACTAATATGCACCCTGGTATAAAAAAAGTAATATTTTAGATATGAATATAGCCTTTAAAATATAACATTGATCACTAATTTAAATGTATTCTTCAAGATAAATCTATACATATGATTTTCAAGTATCCAATCTAAACATTTCAAACAATATCAGTAGTCAAAGTTCTAAAATTTTGACTAAAACTATGTCCAAATGTCACACTTTTATGAACTTGAAATAGTAGTAAACTAAAGCAACTAGTTCTAGACCATGTAGTTTGCAACTACTCTTCAGTCCACAATTGCACGTCTTTTTAACCATGCCACAAGAATGACTCCTGAGACCCTATATTTCTCGGTCGACTAAAAGAGTCTTATTTTTGAATGGACGGTCGTGAATGTTAGCCTTTTATATAAGGGATAATTGCTAGAATATCACTAGTGAAATCATGAATTGCTAGATGTGACAATGACAAGTGAGGTCTAGACAATGATAGGTGGGATCTGTCATTGACACACTCAGTGGTATTTTGGCAAACTGCTGATTTCACTAGTGGTATGAGGGTAAATCCCTCTTTATATAATGGAAGTTGGATAGTTGCATATTTTATGGATCTTTAGGTTTATAACAGTGCAATTAGACAGTTGCATATTTCTAGATCTAAAGTTGTACGTAACGTTCTTTATAACTATAAACTTGATAATATACAACTTGATTGATTTAGAAATAATAACCTTTTAGACGACTTAAAATTAGCAGATTCATTAAAGATAACTATGATAATTAGCTACGCCCTCGATAAAAAAGGTTCTAGCCGCTAATACAGTATTAATATTTCCTAAAATATTTGGTCATGATACGGGGAAAACAATTGAAATTATTATACCCTTTTGTTACTCCGAGCTGACTAGGAACACGCTATTACCATTTCTGTGATGTTCCTGCTGAAGAGTTTATTTATTCAGCAAATGCTATATATTTATAATTTTTACTTTTGATTTTCATAGGATGAGTTTTTATTTCATGGAAAAATATTTTCATCGTATAGAAAAATATTTTTATCATATAAAATTTATTATATGAAAACATTATGTTCTATTGATTCAATAAATTAATTACATATCTTTTAATAAAATGTTTCATCATCTAGTAGAAATATTTCATGGACGTTTGATGTTGATATTGGATCGGACGTCCGCTATTTACTTTTGCTCGAGAACCTCTGTAAGCACTAGTACCAAAAGTAACCACTGGAATCCCACTCACTGGAGCCTGAGCCCCTGCACCGACAAGTACATGAGTATTTTTCATTTCTGGGGTAGAACATAGATCATAATGAGATGCTGTTTTTCTTCTCTCTCTGTGATCCTGTACCATTATTAACTGGATCTGTGCGAACCAGGATCAAGTTCAACTGGGGCCGGCTTTTCACGTTCGGGAAAAATGGCAACTTTGGCAGAGCTCCCGGTCGCTTTTTTTTCCATTCCGTTCTTCTTGTTGTTCAACCATCCATTCATTGACACCCAGGCTTTTAATTCGGTGCCCTCGCGGTTTCCCTGAATCGCGCAACCTGTCCTGTTCCTGTGTCCGTTGTGTTTGCAATGACGTTTGGAGGTTACTGATTCGCAGCCTGTGCCGTCGGAGCGGCACACAGCCTGATTCAGTACGTTAGATTGAAACATCTATGCGTGCCGCCGGCCGAAATCCCGTGGATTCCTCCTCGCCCTCCCCGTATACAGTGGGGCCAGAGAAAAATGACTCCCTTAATGTCACTCCAGTACTCGCCATAATAACATCACGTTTTAATAACCAAAGTCAATGCTTAAATATGCTTGCGCCTTCGAGTAGTCTAAAGGCACTCTCGGTGTTCCATCTTGTATTATATCTTAAATATGTTATGCAAGTAAAATATAAGTATAGAGATCTAATTAAGAAGAATAGAGAGATACCGTATCTTAATATTGATACAACTTCTATTGCAAAACCTAAGACAAGTTATGATTTTTTCGCACAAAACATATTAAATGACAGCTTGCTTAATATAAAACTAAGATACAAGTCACTGAAATTGTAATAAACACATATTTAATCTTATGATACAACTTAAAATATAATACATGCAAATTTCCCTACTGGAATAAAAGTCAAAAGTCAAACATGCAAGTGAAAAGGTTGCATCTCAGTATCTCGGTGTCAGCGTGACATCACAACTATAGTGCAAAATCATTCAATTCGGATTTTGTTCTCAATTTTCTTATTTTTGTTTATTCTTTTCTTCTAAATTTCATGACTTCTCGGTATTGTTTTTGAAATACTTCTGTTTTTTATCTAAATTTTTATCATTTTTTCTTCTGAAATTTCTTACCTTTGAAGTTTATTTGTTGACTGCCACATCTGCAAACCACTACCACATCATTCAAACCACTTTGGAATAGTTTAGTGGGGGTAATCTGTCTAGTTCAGATAGTTGGGGTGTTCCATATTTCCAATTTAGAGTTGAGGGGTGAATGTAGACTGCCATGAGTTGGGACGTTCAAAATGAACTTAAATCAAACCCCAGGCTATTTAATTGGGTTGAAAGCCGAGGTTCCTTTCCGCATCTGTTTAGAATTATGGATGGACTAATCAGTGTATACGACTTAATATCATATAGAAAACCCGCAATCTAGTTTTGGTTTGGATCCATGTTTTAGACATGAGGAAGCTGGACATGAGATGAAGTGTTAATTAAAGTATGACTTTATTATCATTGACATTTGTATATAGATTTTATTCTAAACGTTAAAAATAACGTCTTTTAATCATCTAAGATAGGCTGTTCTGTAGCAGCACGAACTCGCACATGCAATTTAATAATTAAAATCCTTTAGCTTTTTTGGACAAGAATAAAATAATGAGGTTTTAAGATGATTATTACTGATCTTTCAAAAACTATTATTACGTGGATCTTGCACAATTTGTGGAGAAGCCGGAGGTCTAAAAAGGATACTACAAAAGGACCCTTGCACTCTCGAAGTCAACAACAATTGCTTTGCCCCATCTCGATGTTGGAGGCATCGGCCCCATAGTTTTTTTGTCCCACAAATGCACCCCAGCTCATCTCATCCGGACGAGCACACACTGGCGCTACAGCCATTAAAAGGGAGCCCTAGGCGCTGTGGTTGTTGAGCCATAACTATTAGTTGGTTGCAGCGCCAAGAGCGTATCCTCCCAAGGCACTAGTGACACTTCACACATGCGGCCGAAGTTTTTTTTGTGTGTGGGAGAGCGCAGGGGAAGGGAATGGAAGCTAGAGGAGAAAAAGTTGGTAGTACGTGCCATTCCAAAGAAGAAAAAAGAGTAAGGTGCACCATTAGTCCGTAAACTATTAGCGTTCGGACAGTTTAGTCCAGAAACTGAAAAACTACAGGGTCGTCTCTCTAAACTGGTTTAAGTGACTCACTTTAGTCCAAAAACTGGAAAACGTCACGGTCATCTCTCTAAACTGGTTTAAGTGACTTACTTTTATCCAAAAACACACAGCCTGGCAAATCCGTGCGAGCGTGACGCTTTGACGTGGCTAGGCTTTTCATGTTTTCTCCTCCCTTCTCTCACTTCACTCACTACCATGTAAGACTCACATGTAAGTATCTTGTCCGGATTTGCCGCTCCCCAACCTCTTCAGCGACCTCCTTGGCCCCGCGCTTGGCTCCTCCACCCGCGCCCAGTCCAACGCCCCGCTCAGATCTGCCGCAGACTAGCCATCCAAGCCGGCGAGCGGCAACCCCAACGCGAGAACCAATAGCTCTACCTTCTCAATGGGTGGCATGGCGAGCATGCTCCCGAAAACCATCGGGGTGCCCATGGCATCCGGTGGGTACAGGGTTAGTGGCTGACCGATGAAGCCGGCGGCCATGGCGTCAGCGACCGCGGCACAGCCCATGGGGCAGAAGAAGGATTCGTTCAGTTCCATAGACCCCTTCGCGGCGAAGCCTGGGTGTATGAATGCTACAAAGGAGGCATGTTTAGTCAAATCTGTTCAAGGATTTGGGCCGTTTAGAGCGTGAGTTCGGGTGCTACCGCGGGATTTGGGGGCTTCTAGAGAGCTGACGCTGGATTCGGTGGTTTCCAGAGTTCCGGTGCCACAAAACCTTCGAGCTTTACACCACCGCCGGCACTACCTCCAGCTCCAGCGCCAGCTGTTGTGGCGGTGAACTTTGGTGTGGATGCATTGGACATGCTATTTGCTTCGACTGCATCTGCACGGACTGCATCTGCCACAAGTAATGGTAGTGGTGGGGGTGACATGTTTGGCGAGATGGATGGTTGGGTGGACGTGGAGTCAGAGTTTGGTGGTGGCGATAGCGGTGGCACAACCACAGAGCTGGAGGGAGTCCCACCGCCACCGTCTGGGTTGACGGCATCTGCTGCTAAGGCAAAAGGAATGGATAATTACAAGGGTAGGCAATATGCTGATGTCATCAAATGATTGTCTTGGGCTGTTTTGCTCATTGAGAAGACTGCAAAAATGCCGGCATTGCAGAGGTGTTATCTTCAAGGGCTTCGTCTTACAAGGAGGTTGGCGGGTACAAGAAGGCTATTGCCGACTGTTCTAAGGTATTACAATGTTTCTGTAATCTAGTTGTTACCTTGTGACATATCAGAGAAGGGGAGCGGCAAATCCGGAGAGAGAGAAAAAGAGAGTAAAGGTTGAAGAAGATACTTACATGTGGGTCCCACATGGTAGTGAGTGAAGTGAGAGAAGGGAGAGGAAAACGTGAAAAGCCTAGCCACGTCAAAGCACCATGCTGGCACAGATTTGTCACACTGTGTATTTTTTGGACAAAAGTGAGTCACTTAAACCAGTTTAGGAGGACGACCGTCACGTTTTTCAGTTTCTGGACTAAAATGAGTCACTTAAACCAATTTAGGGAGATGATCGTGCAGTTTTTAAGCTTCTGGACTAAACTGTCCAAACGTTAATAGTTTGTGGACTAACTGTGCACTTTACTCAAGGAAAAAAATACAGCACGCGTATGCGTTTCTGATGACCAGAAAACAACAAATGTCGCTGCAATGCCTGAAGTTGTACAGCTTCAAGTTACTTCATGCAGTGCTTGCACTACTGCAGAAAGGGCTATAGGCGCCACATTACTAGTGACGAGCCACAAAAAGCCCGTCACAGATAATAGGGAAATTTACCAGTGGCGGGCGTAAACTGCCACGTGTCACTGGTAAACAATTACCAGTGACGAGCACCAATGATAGCCCGTCACTTGTAAAGTACGAATTACTAGTGGCGGGCGACCATAGGTGCTCGTCACTGCTATAACACATACCAGTGACGTGCGAATCAAATCGCCCGTCACCGATAAATGTTCCCGCCAAACTTCCTCCCGGCCTTCATACCAGTGGCGGGCTCACGTTTTGCTCGTCACTGGTAAGTTGTTTACCAGTGGCGGGCCTGTATGTGTGCCCGTCACTGGTAACCTACCCTATAAAAACCATCAGCGAGCTCGCTGCTGGCCAGTCGTACCTCCACTGGCCAGCAGCGAGCTCGCCGATCGCCTGCGCGTCCGCCGCCGCCATACACGCCCCTGGTAATTTCCTAGCCCTCCAAACTCTTCCCCCACCTCCCCTAGCTCCCTTGCCATGCATCTCTCTCTCCCTCCTAAGCTAGATCATCCATGCATGATCATGACCTCTAGCTTGCTGATCTCCCCCAAATTTGCTTCAATTGCAGCCCCCCAAACCTGCTCTCCCTCCATAGCTTAGCTCATCTCACCTTAGTGCATGCTTCCATGTGTTTAAAACTGATAAGAGCAGATATCTCTTTTGATTTTGTTTGAGCCATCGATCTAAACTGTTAAAGGAACTGTTGTTGTCTTCGATCCCCTAAATTGATCAGTGATCATTTGTTACTCGTATGCATGCCTTGCTATATGAAATATGTTTGTATAGTTATGCCTCCTAATCGTACCATATGATGTTGAATGGTGAGCTTAACCATTAGAAGGGGTTCACCATTAGAAGGGGTTCCACATATGTACATGTATATATGTATCAGTTTAGCAAACTGAAGAACAGATGTATATATGTATCAGTTTAGCTCTCTAGTTTATTATGATCAGTGAGACGAATTCGATCTGTACATTGCTTCAATTGATATATGAGTAATTATATTTCTTATGCACTGAGGCAGAATCACATATGTGTAACTATGTGTACATTGGTTCATATATGTGTAATTATGTTTCTTATACACTGAGGCAGAATCATATATATATGTTTAATTATATATGACAAGCAAATGATACTTTGATTCGGTGGATCTGTGGTGATGTGAGATGTGCATGAAATGTATTTCATATATGTGAATGTGAGATATGCTTGTGGTACCGGCCGTCGAGCCGAGGCAACATGAGTTGCTTTGTTTATTTTTTCAGGGAAACTGAGTTCAACGTTTTGGCGAAATGTTGCTTCGTCAACATTTTGTCAACGTTCGATACTCAATTTTGCATAATTTTAGCAAAGGTCATGCCGAAATTTTGAATTTTCAATAATTTATTTCAATAACCTGCCAAATCTTGAAATGTTTTATGTAATATTTCAAAATCTCAATTGGAAAGAAAACTTTTATTTATTTTTTTAGCCTCTCATGAAAGGTTGGTGCTAATTTATTTTCGTATATCTTAGGGATCGAACGACCGATGGATCGAAGTTGGATGTATGACGGCGATCGGAACACACAGAGTTTCTATACGTCTTTGAATGAGTTCTTTGATTTCGCCGAGCGAGATATGGTGCGAAAGGGTGGCACGAAGATATGCTGTCCGTGTCGTGATTGCAAAAACCAGAAGATGTACGAGAACAACGTTCGCTCCCAAGAAGGTAGGGAGATTATGAAAGAATGCCTCGTGAGTGCGATGATAGCGCATAAGGGCAAGGACTACCTACTCGTGCCCTACAATCCCTTGTAAGTCATTCTCTACTTTGTGCTTTCGTAAATTTCTCTTTCGCTTGTGCACCTAGCCAACTTCGTGGGTTAATATTGGTTTGTTCACATGTCTGCGCAGCGACCACTGGATCCTCTTAGTGCTAACGCCGAAGGAAAGGAAGGTTGTTTACTTTGATTCCATGAAGCGGGTGAAGAAAGACTACACCCTGCTCAAGAAAGTTCTGGATGATGCTCTCTTCGACTTTGCACAGAAGGGAGGAGGAGCAACTATGGTAAAAAGAAGTGGCGCTCCACGCTTTAAACACGTGACCGATTGGTGGTGCAGACAGCAGCCGGAGGGTAGTGTGACGTGCGGCTACTACGTCTGCTGCCACATGGACGACTTTGTACGGGCGCGCAACACGTTTCGCAAACAAGACGACCTACGCAAGTGGAGTAATAACCTCGAGCACAAGCCATATGACTGGAAGCAAGAGTTTGCACGCCTCCAGAATGCGTTCGCGAACATCATCAACAAGGACGTCGTCTCTGATACGGGGCTTTTCTACGCCGGCACTGACCCAAGGGAGGAACACGCCGCTCGCACAGAGCAGCGAGTTCGCCAAATCCCGACCGAAGACCCATTCGCGCGCCCACATGTAGCTTGGCCCTAGAGGACGGAAAAACATTGCATATGTATTGTGTTTGTGGTCGTGTATTCCCGAACTGGTCTACTTTGTACGTTTCTGCACATATTTACGTATTGGCACTTGTTACTTTCGTACTCGGTTTTACATATGTACTTATCGTGTGCGACATCCGAGAGCGCGAGTGAGGTGGCCTTCGAAGCATACCGGCACGTAGCATGCCGACGCAACGAGGCATCGTCGCAAGCGCTATTAGGCCACAGCGGCACGCCCTAGGAGAACGGCCACCGAAGGGGTACACCCCCTACCACAGGGGCTGGAGAGCGCCCTAGGAGAAGGGCGACCGACGCCCTAGGAGCGCCAGCGAAAATGGTTGCCGCGGCAGCGAAAATGGCTGCCGCGGCAGCCAAAATGGCTGTTTATGCTGCCGCGGCAGCCATTTTGGCTGCCGCGGCAGCAAAAAACAGCCATTTTGGCTGTCGCGGCAGACAAAATAGCTGCCGCGGCAGCCAAAACGGCTGTTTTTTGCTGCCGCGGCAGCCAAAATGGCTGCTGCGGCACCCAAGCACGTTGCTGCCGCGGGCAGCAACGTGCTTGGGACCCTCATAACAGCAGTGACGAGCGGACTGGCGTGCTCGTCACTGCTGTATACCTTACCAGTGACGGGCCTAAACTCTGGCTCGTCACTGCTGTATACCTTAGCAGTGACGGGCTCTCATGTGTGCCCGTCACTGGTAACTAAATTACCAGTGACGAGCGGGCGGCCCGCCACTGATAACCAGTTACCAGTGGCTGGTCACCAGTGACGGGCCGGCCCGCTCGTCACTACTGGGCTTTTTAGGCCCGTCACTGGTGTCCCTATCTGCAGTAGTGTTGTAGGACGCATGCACGTACTGACTGCTAAGTGCAAATTTTAAGATCCATTTGAGATCGAAGACCATGTGATCGATGGCGGTGGTGGATCCTTGTCTAACCATCACACGGTTTCGAAGACCCACGCACATGCGCAAGTACGTGCCTTTCCTTCTTCCTTGTAACCACAGAAAAGAATAGTATACGCGTAACGTTTCAAAGGAAAAAGTTGCGTGAATTAGCACTCTTTGTCCCGAGGATGTCTTGCACACGCTCAAATTTCATATGAAGCTAGCTGAAATAAACAAAGTACTGCCACACATAAAGGTTTAATAGATCAACTTGTTTCACGGTATGCTACCACTGTTTTGTGGCTCGCGGCTATGGTTCGAACTCCACTAGCTACATGTTGGATGGGTTTATTGTAGATTTTCTAGAAATTGATCACATGAGCTGAACCTTAATTAAGGATGACTGTGGCACAGCGACATACCTTAATTTGGGAGGAAAAAACTTGAAGTTCTAGAAATAAAAATGCCATTGCTAATGGAAGCGTATGGTACAAACGACAATTTAGAGCATCTTTAATTCACAGGAATTTCGCTTGATCTTGCAGTAATTAAAAAAGTTAAACTGCCTATGAGAATATGAAGAAATTCTACGAATTAGAGATGCTCTTAGTTTGGAGTGTGCACTATCTTAACCCCTTGTGGCTCGCGGCTATGGTTCGAACTCCACTAGCTACATATTGGATGGGTTTATTGTAGATTTTCTGGAAATTGATCACATGAGCTGAACCTTAAGGATGACTGTGGCACAGCAACGCACCTTAATTTGGGAGAAAAAACTTGAAGTTTCAGAAATAAAAATGCCATCTTTAATTCAAAGGAATTTTGCTTGATCTTGCAGGAATTAAAAAACAGTTAGATTACCATAGAAAACATGAAAAAAATTCTACGATTAGAGAGGCTCTTAGCTCGGAGTGTGCACTATCTTAACCCCTTGTGGCCGAGCGATGCACGTGGTGTACATTCACTGTCAAGTTGTAGTATAATAACATGAGTAGAAAAACTCAGAGAAGCTAACTACTTTTGCGCAAGAGCAATTAATATATGTTCTTAACTAAACAAAACCTGCGCATGTGAGGTCAACCAAACTCGCAAGCTGATCAATGCTAAGAGGATAGGATATGTACGCATTAGCTGCAAAAGTACTGACATCCAGAGCATGGCCACATGCAATGGCTAGGATGGACCGTTAATTTATTTATTCATTTATGTTGCAACTGAAAATGAAGATTAGCCAATTGATTATTCCACGCTACTTCTATTGTCAGAAACACGACGGCTAGTGTGCCATCTGCAAGAAACTACTCTACATCTTTAAGAAATTGGTTTGTAAATAGATGTCGTTTTGGGTATCAGAGCCAACAAGAGGAAGGTATTTTTCTTATGAGCCAATAAAAGGGAACTCCACGCTCAAATGCCAGCGAGAAGTGTTCATAAAGCCATGTAAATACAAGGCTAAAATTAGCAACGATGAAGCTGTTGATGAGGCTATAAACACTTTGATTAGGTTTACTGAAGAAAGCATGCATGCATATACATGCAACTACCAGCCTGGAACGGAATCGGTTCTTACGGCGATGAAAAATCAGTCCTTTTCCTGTGCACGCGTGTGGGCCTTGATGGCCAACAAAAAGCTGCGAATAATGCGACGTGCATAGTACTCAGTAGTAGCAGTAGGTGAGCCCAATCTATCAAGCTGCAGTCGTTTTCTTTGCCCCTTGGAAACTTCCAAGATGTTGGAAAAATGAAAATGAGGAATGAGAGAATGAGATGCCAATGGCTGAATTCTTATCAGTTGCAGGCAGGTGCAGTGTGGTATACGTTTAGTTGGATTGGTAGTTTGATCGGTGCTTATGGGGAGATAATTATTGTTTGTTGTTCTAGTTAAGTGTCGTAATCAAGGATCGAGGTTGTTATGACGGTACAATCTTAGACATTCTTATTCCTTTTTAGCGACAGCGATACAATCTAAACATGCCTAAAAGGGGAAAGAGACGGTCTCCGAGGAATTACTTTTAAAAAATCTGATGAATGCTAAAACACTACTAAACAATTCTTTATCCCATGTGGTTCAGAAACCACCACTAGTACAGAAATCATTTGTCCAGACGGTTCGGAAACACCGGGCGGGACGGTTTTTTCGAACCGTCTGGACCAAACAGTCAGCACAAATGAACTTTGTCCAGACGGTTATTGAACCGTCTGTACAAATACTTAGTACAGACAGCTCCACACACGAGCCGTCTGTACTACTCTCTGGTACAGTACCTCTGTAGCATTTTTACAGACGGCTCCAAACCACAAAACCGTCTACACAAATGCATTGAACAGTACTTCAATAGCATTTGTACAGACGGTTCCATTTTCAGAACCGTCTGCAGAAATTATTTGTACAGACGGTTCTACACCTGGAACCGTCTGCACAAATGCTGTGTTGGGAAAGCGTTGCAGCCGCGGCAGCAGAAACAACCGTTTCTGCTGTCGCGGTAGCAGTGCGGCAAGGCGACATGCTGCCGCGGCAGCGGAAATGGCTTATTCCGCTGCCGCGGCAGCAGTGCTGCAGGGCTACGGTAGTGCCGCCTGCAGCCACGGCAGCTGAAACAGACGTTTCGGCTGCCGCGGCAGCCATGCGGCAAGGCGGCATGCTGCCGCGGCAGCGGAAATGGCTGATTCCGCTGCCGCAGCAGCAGTGCTGCAGGGCTACGGTAGTGCCGCCTGCTGCCACGGCAGCCGTGCGGCAAGGCGACGTTGCGGCCGCCTGCTGCCTCGGCAGCGGAAATGACTGATTCCGCTGGCGCGGCAGCAGTGCGGCAGGGCGACAGTGCTACCGCCTGCTGCTACGGCAGCGAAAACAGAGGTATCTACTGCCGCGGCAGCAGTGCGGCAGGGCGACGTTGTTGCCGCCTGCTGCCGCGGCAGCGGAAACTACCGTTTCCGCTGTCGCAGCAGCCGTGCGGCAGGGTAACAATGCCCGGCGCGGCCGCGGTCCTGCCGCGGCAGTGAAAACGCTAGAAATAAAGTGATCAAGCACAGGCATAGCATACACAGACACACAATGTACTCATTGATCTTAGACATAACATTCAGAAGCAAACTTAAAACATCATTCTCAACCACAAAGTCATTTACATGCATTGTTAGGGAAAAAAACTCTCAAGTCATTGAGGAGGAGCAATTTGAGGACAATGGAACTCTCCGGTTTCCTTCACACCTCCCTAAATATGAAAGCTATTAACCGTTTTTGAATAATCCGGACGCCCTCAGTGTCGAGCTGATTTGTAGGGAACTTAAAAGTCTGCACAAGGAAATTAAATAGCTAGGTTAGGCACGACGTCCGAACGATGAAAATGAAACTACATATAGTGTAATGACACTAACCTCCACATCTACCGGACTAGAGCCAACGATCTGCATCATATATGTCGCCACATAGTATGCACAGAGATTGTTGCCCGGCGGCTGCTTGTGGCACTGTAAAAATCATGGTTACGTGCAGGGTAATTTAGTTTTACCGAATACATATTAGAACGTGCGAGGTGATTATTCTTGGGCGAGGGAGGAATTATTACCGGGAAAAGAAATCTGTGGGTAGGTTCGGTTTTTGTTGTTTTCACAACCCCCCCCCCTTGGCAACATATTTCTTGAACGCCCCGTTGAGCACCGCCGTCAAATCTCCGTACTTCTCTGGTGGGTAATCCCTAGAGTCGAAGTACGTGGCATGTAGACGTTCTGGCTCGAGGCAGACGAGCATCCAATGGAATCCATAGTTGTACGGTAGAAGAATGATGTGCTTAGTACAGAGAATGAGCATGGCGTCCGAAATGTAATCCTCGACCTCGTTCGGCTGGAATTGGACCATTGTGCATATGACCACTTGTGGATCGAGGAATCCGATATTAGGGTTATCTGTCCTAGCCTCTTGAATCATATGTCTGCACATAAAAGTAATGTCATTGAAAGAGCGTATCAATAAGTTAGGCAATTCATTTAGCTTAAACAGTGATTGAGAACACTTACAGTGTCTAGCATCTTAATAGGCTAACATCGAGGGCGTCATGACGGTAGAGGTCTGATAAATCCGAGAAATTGATGGTAAAGGTTCCACCCGGATGAAGGAAATGTTGCCGCTTGTACGCGGCGCATATATTTTGAGGAAGCTCTGTCTCCTCGTTGGACCTCTTCATGTAAAATTCGTGCAAAATTTGAGCTGCCCAACCAAGTTGTTCTAACGCCGCTCATGTCACTAGCGGCTGCCGATCCGTGTGTTTTCTTATCTCGGGTTCTTCGTCTACCTCTTTGCCCTTGGCCGACTTTGTGCTATTTCTGGTGGCCCTACGCTGAGCTTGAGGAGCTGTTTTGGCAGCCTGTTGGCTAGATCTGCTAGATTGCTGAGATCGTGCTGAAGTGGATTTCACCTTCGGTGGAGGAGGACGGAGTGAGAAATCTTTACCGTAAGGCACCGGAGACAGCGGCCGTGGAGGAGGTGGAGGGGCAACCAGGGAAATGTACTTCTTCGGCCACCGGATGAACGTGTGGAGGGCCTGCCCCAGTGTCGTGACGTCGTCCTCCGGCGGTACAGGAAGTCTGAAGGATCTGCAATTCGCATGCACCATGTCCACTGACACCTTAGCGTTATCCGCCGCTAGCGGAACTCCGTGCACCGTCATCGTGCTTTCTAAAGTTGGAAATACTAACCCCTGGCCAGCCTCAATCATGTCAGCGGGGCCAAAACAGCTGGGCACGAGGAGCTTGCACTTGGTTGCCACCGCTATGTCGTCGAGAGGGAATCTTTCATTGACGTCTTCAGGCGGAATAGGGTCGAAAGGTAAGTCATCGGCACGGTCGTCATCTCGAACGTGCTGCGGTGGGGATTGTTCTTCCACGTCTTCGGCATTCTCGTTTTCCACGGATGCGCAGCTACTCCTGCGCCGAGCGTGTGGGGATGAGGCTGCGGGGCTGCGGTCGGCCGCGGCGGCTGCATCCTCCTGCCTTATCTGCCGCACCCGTTCTTCGACCCTCGCATCGATCCTCTCTTCCAGGCCTGCAATTATTTCTTCCATCAGCTCGTTCTTCATCTTTTCACGCTCAGCTGCCTCGCGTTCAGCTTTCGTTCTCCTCCGACTCCTGTACTGTCCCGCATCGTCCGGGAATCCTAGCTTCCATGGAACCGTCACCCCCAGGCCACGCGTTCGACCCGGGTGCTCTTTGTTTCCCAGAGCCGTGGTTAGTATGTCCTTTTCCCTGGCTGCTTGGAAAGTTCCTTGAGCGGCTTGTTCTGACAGTCGCATAATGTTTTCAGCCACCTGGACGGTTTCGGGCTTGTTGAAGGCGACGGTGCCATCAGCCGAGATGTTGGCCCTCGCGCGAAACCAGTTTCGGGCCCGCCTCTCTGGGATCTGGGAGAACGGTGTGTCGCGACTCTCCTGAGACGCCCGCTCGTCCTCTGTTCTCCATTCCAACTCCTTGCGCGCATACCCACCGCTTCCGAGCCTGTGGGGGTGAACGTTGCATGCCTGGCGCGCCCTGTTTGCCTGACTCCGCTGCACGAATTCCTCCGACGTGCACCTGTCCACAAATTCCGCCCATTGATCCTCTAGGTACCCGTAAGTGTTCGGGTCCTGCCTGTAGGGCATAAGATCGTTCTTCACGTACGTGTTGTACAGCTCGCTCTTGAAGGTCTTCCACGCTTTGCCCATCTTCGCTTTTGCCTGTCTTTCCACGGCCTGCTCGGTACCTTCCGGGAAGTCGAACTGTCCTTGGATGGTGTTCCATAGGAACTCTTTCTCGTTATCCGGCACTGACGGCCAGCTGGCGTACGTTATCGGGATCTTTTCCCTCGCCAGTGACGCGCACGCTCTACGGAATGCCGCCTGAGCCTGATGAGGCAATATGGGCACACCCTCAGCACTGACTTGAGTTATCGTGAAGTGACCTGTGGGCATTTTATTTTTGCCTCGGCCACCTCGCTTTCGCTTCTGCCCACCCGATTCTTCGGTTTGCTCACGAGACGAGGCTTCTGCAGGTTGGGAGGGCATCGGTTGAGCCGGTTGAGGAGGCACGTGCGGCTCGTCTTGTCGGGGAGAAGAGGCCACCGGCTGTTCACGTTCATCTCCTCCGGACGCCATCTTCAAAAGACAAAAAATTCAGATACGCAGTACACGACTAGATTGTAGACATTTTCACATACAGACACATACTTTGTGAATTAAACAACAATGAGATACATGAGTTTTATATGTCTTTGCCTCCGACTTTGCTTCACTCTCCGATGACTTAGACTGACGCTTACGACGGAGCCACGACGAACTGTTTACTATATCTTCCCTCCATATCTTCTCCATTCTCTCGATCGTAGGCCCACCCCAACCCTCATCCCATGTGCTCAGATATAGCTTTTGTAAATAACCAATGCAAGTGGCAAAGACATGGCACTATAAATTTCAGAAAGAGATACATATGTACAACTTTGGCAAATCAAGACCTCTTTAATTCGCATAAATCCGAGGATTACAATGACACACTTCTTGAATTATCGAAAATACAACGTGTTGTGCCAAAAATATGTTGATTAATCCATCATATGATGAACATAAAAGTCTTTGCAAGAGGTTGGAGTCAATAAAACAAAAGAACCCTTAAGAAAAATCCATATGCCATGTCAGCTGAGCATGGATATATTCCTTTATGCTATTTCTTCCATCCTTTTACATACATAAACCCATTTCAAGTACATTTACACAACATCTTAATTCAAACTTTGATATTTCTAATGCACAACATATTGTCCAAATGAAATAAATAAGCCAAATCTTGCACCAGCCTCTGTTCACATTGAGTAAGAAAAGTAAATACATATTGTTTTTTTCTTCAAGACAAAGAGTCATGTTTTACCAACACAAAAATGTGCAGCACAGCCATTTTCCTTAAACAGTACAAATCTTTACACAACACTAATAATTCAGCCAACACAATTAGCTTCATACCTCCAACAGTGGTTCAAAGAACAAGTGATATCACAAGCAGATGCACAGAAAGCTGTTAAGGCAATGGATGGAAGGGTACACGCTCTGCTCACTTACTATCTTGCCTATAACCTTCAAACATTATTAGCTAATGCTGATACATTGAGAATTCCACGAACTGTGAATGTTTTTAACTATCATTTATCTTAAGAGGAAACTGTGCCAAAGTTCCATGATAGGGAACAAAGTGCAGCCATAATTTCTCACCGCTGATACTTCTTGGGGGCGGTCGAGGAAGGTCGCCGGAGATCGGGGGCGGCGGGGAGCTCGGGGGCGGCGGGGAGCTCGTCGGCGGCGGGGCTTTTCTTAAATTGACTCATCCCCTCCTTCTAAATGCTACAAAGAACACGGCTGAGAGCAACAAGACTTAACCGTGCTAATCCACAAATTTATTTAGGGATTTTGGGTGATTTTATGTAAATTAATGAAAATAGACATTACTGATTCATTGGGAACTCATAAAATTGAATGCAAAAATGCCTTAAACTTGTAAAATTCATAGAAACTTCATATGAACTCCAAACGAGTTGAACTTTTTTTATAAATTCATATTTTCATATGTACAATTTTATGGTACAACTATTTTGGGGTTACTGTACACTACAATTTATGAACCGTGAAGGTAAATACGTAACAAGCGGGTTACATCACACAAAATAACCTAATCTCCTTTAACAACCAGCCCTTCTTGATGATCGACGCGCAGATAGCAGGTGGCCCCGAACGGTAGTTGTTCTTCGTTGAGCGCGGTGCCGTCTCCAAGAGGGTACTCATCAAATTGATTGTACTCTTCCTCGTCCACGACATTCTCAACTCCGACAATCCTTCTTTTCCCCTGAAGGACTACGTGAAGTTTCTGATTTTCCGGGTCTTGGACATAAAAGACCTGAGTAGCTTGTTTAGCGAGTACGAATGGTTCCTCTTTGTATGCGGCACGTTCGAGGTCCACTGTAGTCATGCCGTACTTGTCGACCTTAACACTTGAGAGTGCGACCCAACGGCACCGGAAGAGGGGGATCTTGAAACGTACATAGTCGAGTTCCCAGATCTCCTCAATGTACCCGTAGTACGCACACACCCCACGTTTGTCCTGGAAGGCATCTATGCGGACACCGCTGTTTTGTACCGTGCTCTTCGTATCCTGTGCTCTGGTATAAAAGGTGTACCCATTTATGTCGTAGGCTTCAAATTTCAGGATCGTGTGACTTGGCCATCTGGCCAACCAGCCAATATTCTCCTCTGTTGTACTATTAGCACTTCGAACCCGCAACCAGTTGTTGAAGCTGCGGTTGTGCTGTCTGGTAAGCCAAGCCTCCGTACGGCCTGGATTCTCTCTGTGCAGCTCGTCCTTATGCATGTTGATATACGGGGCAACTTCAGTCATGTGTTGCAAGACTGCGAAATGGGCTTGAGATAATGACGCGTAGTCAGGGATGAGTATTTTCCTTCCTATGGTCCCTTTGCCATCCAGTCTCCCCTCGTGGCGAGACGTAGGCACACCTATCTGTTTGAGCTGGTCCATGTAATCGACACAGAACTCGACCACCTCTTCGGTTGTGTAACCTTCGACGATGTTGCCCTCTGGACGAGATCTATTTCGTACGTACTGCTTGAGAATTCCCATGTACCGCTCAAACGGGTACATCTGGCGTAGAAATACCGGTCCACAGATCTTTATCTCTCTCACGAGGTGGACGGTAACATGGACCATGATATCAAAAAGCGACGGAGGAAAGTACATCTCAAGATGACATAATGTCTTCACCAGATCGGCCTGCAACACATCTAGTGCTTCGGGATCGATGACCTTCTGAGAGATTGTGTTGAAGAAGTAACACAGCCTAGTGATTGTGTCTCGGAGATAGCTCGGCTGGATATTTCGGATTGCAACAGGAAGCATCTGTGTCATCAACACATGGCAATCGTGGGACTTCATGCCGACCAATTTTAGATCTTCCATCGAAACAAGTTTCGAGATGTTGGCGGAGTAACCGGACGGAACTTTCACACCTTGCAAGCACCGGCATAGTTCGGTCCTCTCGGCCTTTTTCAGGTTATAGCAGGCCGGAGGAAGCCTTGTTCTGCCTTGTTGGGAGGGCTCAGGTGCCAACTCGGGCCTAATCTTCATGTCTACTAAGTCGAGGCGTGCGTTGAGGCCGTCCTTCGTCTTCCCTGGAATATTGAGTAAGAGACCAATCAGGCTGTCACACACGTTCTTCTCTACGTGCATAACGTCGATGCAGTGGCGAACTTCAAGGTGCTGCCAGTAGGATAACTCCCAAAATATTGATTTCTTCTTCCACATGCCGCTGGCCTTCGCTTTTTTACCACTCTTTCCAAGGACAACATCGATATCCTTAACCATATCGTACACCTCTTGCCCGCTGTAATGCCTTGGACATAAAGCTCTCTCCCTCGTCCCGTCAAATTGGTCCTTCATATTGCGGTACGGGTGATTCCTCTTAAGGAACCTACGGTGGCGCATGAACACCGTCTTACGGGAGTGGGCCAGCCACCTACTCGCGGTACCATCCAAGCACTGAGGGCAAGCCTTGTCTGGCTCTTTACTCTGGCCCGAAAGGTTGCGTAGGGCACGAAAATCATTGACCGTGCAGAACAACATGGCGTGTAGGGTGAAGTTCTCTTGTTTGTACGCATCCCATACCTGCACCCCTTCGTTCCACAGTGTTTTCAGATCTTCGACCAAAGGTCTTAGGTAGACGTCAATATCATTCCCAGGTTGCTTCGGCCCTTGGATAAGCAGTGACATCATGATGTACTTCCGCTTCATACACAGCCAAGGTGGTAGGTTGTACATACTAAGAGCAACTGGCCAAGTGCTGTGCCGGCTGCTCATGTTGCCGAAAGGATTCATTCCGTCCGTGCTCAACGCGAACCTTATATTCCTCGGCTCCGCACCGAAGTTTTCGAAGATCATGTCGATGTTTCTCCACTGCGCGGAATCGGCAGGGTGTCTTAGCTTTCCATCTTTCTTACGGTCCTCCGAGTGCCAGCACAACAATTTGGCCTCTTTTGGGTTCGCAAACAAACGCTTCAGACGCGGAATTACGGGCAGGTACCACACCACCTTAGCGGGAATTCCTTTCTTCGGCTCGATGAAAGACTCGCCGTCGTCTGGTTGACTCTTACGGTTGTAACGAGATGCTTTGCACACTGGACATGAACGCAAGTTCGATAATTCATTCCGGTACAAGATACAGTCGTTCCGACATGCATGTATCCTTTCTACCTCCATCCCCAGGGGCAAACCACCTGCTTTGCTCGGTACGTGTTTTTGGGCAGCTCGTTACCATCCGGAAGCATCTCGGAGAGGAGACCTAGGAGCGCCGTGAAACTCTTGTCTGACCAACCATGGCTGGCTTTCAGTTGGAGCAGCTCGAGCACGGATGACAGCTTTGTGTATTTCGGTTTGCAACCCGGAAACAAAGGTTTCTCTGAGTCCTCAATCAAGTACATGAACTTGTGTAAGTCTCTCTCAGTATTAAAGTTCACGTCGGCATCGCGCAGCATCTGATCCAACCTATCATCGTCCTCTGCGCCACCACAGTCATCGTCTACACCTACTTCCTCGTGGCGGCCACAATCATCGTCTGCACCTACTTCGTCGCCATGTTCTCTCCTTTCGTTGACTTCGGGTTCTTCGACGATGCCAACGTCTTCGTGTAACATGTTCTGCTCTTCACCATGTTTGGTCCAACACGCGTAGTCCGGTTTGAAGCCCCTAATAATCAAGTGCGCTTGGATCTGTAGGGCTGAGTTGTGTCCGAGAAATAATCTCTCATTTCTACAATCGCAACAAGGACAATATATATATTCAACACCCTTCTTCAACCTATCCTCCTCGGCAACTCTCAGAAAATTCGTCACACCGTCAAGGTACGCTTGGTTCGTACGAGAACCGTACATCCACACCCGATCCATCAAGCTACACGCGCTGCACAACAAGGAAATTAGTGTTAGATTGACCTAATAAAAGAAAGCGACCTAGCTTCTCATCGGGAAAAAGGAGCTTATCTAGAAATCGTACTGCACTTTAAGGGTTTAAGGGTATAAACATAAATATCAAAATGCGGAACATCGGCATGAGATGAAATGCATGTCATGGAATCGATGACATAAAATAAGGACTAATGCAAATAGAATCAATTTCATCGGAGTCCGGATGCTCAAAATATCGCGATCCTAATTTCTCCGGCGGTTCCGGAAACCCTAATTTGAGTTTTTAGTCAATTTTATTTTTTCTACAATGCAAACACGAATGAAAATAACATAATTACGTAGATCTTATTTTTCTAAACATTTTGATATATTATTTGCGTTTTTCTGACTAATAATGATTTTTCTATGATTTTTATAAGATTTATTTATTTAAATACTCTTTTTGATCTTTTCCTTAGTAAAATAATAAATAAATAAATAAAAAATAATATATCCTGACAGGTGGGTCCCACTAGTTTTTTATTTTTTTATTTTTTTTCTTAAGTGGCCTGAGGTCCGGCGGTTGGCCGGGACGCCGGCCGAGCTCGCCGGCGGCAACCGGCGGTGGCGAGGGACAGCGGCGGCGGACGTGGGAGGGCGGCGACTTACCGGGAGGCGGCGGGGCGAGGAAGGCGGCCGGCGGCGAGGTGGAGGCGACGGCCGGCGGCGGGGAAGCTTCGGGGCGGGCCTGGCGGCGGCGGCGGCGGCGGCAGAGCGTCGGCGGGTGGCGGCGGCGGCTCGGGGAGGTCGCCGACGGGCGACACGAGCTCCGGTGGCGGCGGCGCTTGCGGGCGGCTCGAGAAGCGGAGGGAGTGGGAGTGGGGAGTGAGCGAGCTACATTAGTACAGACGGCTCCAGATAGGGGTGCCGTCTGTACAAATAGTACAGACGGCTCCCAACTGGGACCGTCTGTACTGTACGCGTTAGTGCAGACGGCTCCCAACTGGGACCGTCTGTATTATTTGTACAGACGGTACCGGTTGGGAGCCGTCTGTACTGTATTGATTAGTGCAGACGGATTCCAACTGGGACCGTCTGTAAAAATAGTGCAGACGGTCCTTGTTTGGAGCCGTCTGGACTGTTGTGCACAGTGCAGATGGCTGCAGTTAGGAACCGTCTGCACTATTTGTACAGACGGTTCCCAGCTGCAGCCGTCTGCACTGTGCCGTCCCGCTTGTTCGGCATCCTTTGTCGTGATTTGTGCAGACGGTTCGTGTTGGGAACCGTCTGTACTAAGAATTGTGCAGACGGCTCCCTGTTGCCGTCTGTACAGGTGGCGTCCCGTTAAATGCTATCTGTAGTAGTGCACATTAATCTATGATGACCTCATGTCATCACAGATAGTTCTATAACCATCTATAATGAGATTATATCGCATGCGGTTCTCATTAAGAACTGTCTATGAAACCCACTTATCACACGTAGTTTTGTATATAGAACGCGTGTAATATCCTAGTTTTTGCGACTTGTATCAGTGTTTAGGTTAACAAAATTGAGTAAGATTTAAAACTTTTATTCGTGTTTGCAACATTTCATGAACTGTAAGAACCCTAATTTTAAGATCTAGCTAGAAGTAACGTGTGATGGATGCAGACACAAATCGCGCTGTTGAATTGTGTCCGTTATGTGGTATCACGTTGCTATCTAATGCTAGTTGGATTAATGTTCTACACATACATTTCATACATCGCCAACATCCATTCATAAAGATATGCACATACATTGGAAGTGAGGAATACAATTCAATTAGAATATAATTACCACATGTACACTGGTTGAATACCAAGTATGTAGTAAAAAGAAATAAAAGTAAGATTACAATCAAGTAATTACAATTGTTGGAATATGAGGTAATTACAAAGAATAAATAAGGAAAGAGAAAGAAAGAAAAATACAACTTGAGATATCTTCTATCTATATATCTGTTTATAGCTAATCTTTGAGTGTGCATTTGCTGTAGGAGGCAACAAGTTTTTGAAATCGATGTTTAAAAAGTAAAAGTGGTTCCATGGGCACATTTTTGCATAAACCCGCAAATTTAATCGCGAGGGCAAAAGAATACACGAAGTGAAATCTAGATAGTTTTTTTTCCAAAATAAGTTAATAAAAGAATTTTTGTTTTCAAAAATGTCTGAGTTCCAAGCGCCACATGGCTAAGACCCTCATCAGAAAAGTCTAATATATACAGACATATATAGAGAAGAGGGGTGAGAGTAATCAAAATAATTTTATTTTACCTATTCTAAATTGCCTGCACTAGTTTTTCTTTTGTTTGAAAAAAAATTGTTTTGGAAAATAAAAACAACGGATCAGGTAGGCATCATTCCTCGTAAGGGTCATCTAGCAAGCCACAAAAATTGACCAAAACAAGCTTAGCTTAGAAGGCACCCAAAGGAGCAAGTGAGGATAGTAGTACGAATACGGAGAGCTCCCGATCTTCACGGTAGGAACGATAACTAGCCATCTAGATGGAAATCCAACCCCAACAACACACGCCAACGCGATAGCCTTTCAGGAACTTGGAAACCAAATCAACCTTGCTCTTGACGAATGCCATGGGTTCCACTCGGAGGCACACGCTGATCCTTACAAGTTCCAAAGGAAATACAAGGTCTAAAGGTGGATTCCCCAATCTAGAAGGATTAACCCTAGATTAAGGAACAAAACTCTACTTTTACCTAATACATCAAGTCTAATCCTAATTAGTGTGGGGGTGGTATGGTATTTATAGTCTAAACCGCATCCACAATTTACATGGGCCATGGCCCGTTTTCACTACGCGCAGGTAGGTCTGGACTATCCGGATTTAACCCGGAGGGTCTGGCCGACTGGAGGGTCCGGGCTAGGGTTCGGGACTTCTAGTCCGGGTTGCCTCCTTAGTGAACATTGGGAGGGTCCGAGGCGGCTGTCTGGCTGAGATTGGTCTTGGTACTTGGCGCCTTTCCCTTGTCCCATTTGCCCTCCACCTTGGACTTGGTGCTTTGGGTCTCTCTTGGTTCCTTGGCCCTCCACCTTGGTCCGTCCTTCGTACCTTAGCATACATAGAGTCAAAGCATTAGGTAGCATACTATTCATGCTCAAGTCAAGCGGGTAGTCATCAAGGAATAGAGTCACCTCATGTTGTGCGTCCTTGGCTCGAGCTCTTGTCATTGGCGCAACAAGTATCAGAGGTGGACTTGAG
Source organism: Stipa capillata (assembly GCA_019208055.1). Taxonomy (NCBI): domain Eukaryota; kingdom Viridiplantae; phylum Streptophyta; class Magnoliopsida; order Poales; family Poaceae; genus Stipa; species Stipa capillata. The sequence goes on along the minus strand of JAGXJF010005502.1, from coordinate 84,575 downwards.
CGTGTGGTAATGTTGTCCATGATGATGTCCGCATCAAGTAGTTATCCAGTGAAGGATACTAGTAAAAAGATCACCATAGATGACACTAGAACAAGCAAGAGGTGGCTGCTACCATTGAGGGGAAGAGAGATCACAAGTACCCTATAAGATCAAGGCACCCAAATAGAAGCAAGCCACCATCGAATCACATTTTCTCCAACCAAAGAACCAACTTCACAGCCATGGTGACCTTCTGGGAAGATCAAGACCAAGGGGACATCAGGAGCAACAGGGAGGAAAAGCTCAAGTTGAGGGAATAGCTTCAGCAAAAGTGGAGAAGATACTCAGCATACCAAGAGAAGCAAGATCAAAGTCTCCAGCCGAGCCATTCACAGCCCAAAGAATCTTTAGCTCATTCTCTCATCAAACAAGGTATAGCCTTATGCTATGAACCATATGAACTTGAGCTCTCTAAAAGAAATGATGGTCTGCATATATGCTTGCTGGTATAGTTGGTAAAAATGGCATGTAGGGGAGCTTAGCCCTCAGATTGTATTATCATCATTGGGGGTTTTAAGATAATTTCTAGTAACTATCAGGTGTACCGGCCGGACCGGTGTACATGGATTGGCCCATTAGGGTGGCTCATACTTAAGTCAAAAATATTGTAACGGACATGTTCGATCATCTTCCGCCAGCATACCTCATGAAGTGTGTCAAACTGGTGGCATTAGGAGTCGATTGTGATGATGAATAGTACGGTATCCCGCGTATTAGGGGTATCCGTATACGGAATCCCAGGACTTTAGGAAGGTATAGCGTACCCGGTAAGGGTCCCTGGACGACAAGGTAACACCCCTCGGGAAGGAAAGACTCCCCTTAAACTTGGAAGTCAATCTCGACGTTTAAGGAGACCAGAGTCCTACTCGAGCGTAAGTCCACGTCCGGTACGACCCTGGGGACCCCCTATATAAGGATCAGCAATCCCATAGGGGAGGACAGGTCCTGATAGGTTGGAGGAGATTCTACAAGGTCCAGCAAATCAATCTAGTCGCAGCACCAGGAGGCGAAGCCCTAGAAGACCCGCTGCCTCGAAGGAGTCGAGCCCGGCGGTTTAGCATAGATTAGTCTACGATTAGGCCTAGGGTAGCCACTAACATACACCCTCATTGTAAGCGTGTTCTCCATCAATATATAGCAACAGGACATAGGGTTATTATCCTGAGGGAGGCCCGAACCTGTATAAAAACGGCTGTCTCCTGCTGTCAGAGCTCCTGGCACTTGGGCCCTAGAGGTCCCTACCCCCCAGTAATCCTCATTCCACGAATATCGTAAGATCGCCGATTCACCGATCGTCCACAGATGGCGCCGACCGTGGGGACCTCTCCGGACCAAGCCGTCCAGGAAGAATCAGAGTCGGTAGGACGCGCAACTAAGCGCGATCAGATCCCAGCACCGTTTGCACAGCCCTCACCTGTTTTGACCGAGGAGGAAGAAGCAAACTCAGCAGGAAAACCGATCGCAATCTCGCCCCGTACTGGGTACTCGGACCAGGGTTTCTACGACAACTTTGGCCCTATGAACCCGTACCCGGTCACGGATCGAGTAGATTTCGGAGAGTACGCCCCTGGAGAGGACTCGGATGGCGAAGCAGATCATTTCAGAACCGAGTGCGCTAGGGCCTTCAGCGGGAAGCTGGTCTTGAACAACGACTTCCCGGCAAGAACGACCACCCCCATGGATGAAATTTCTCCTGCAAATTCTGATCGTGAGAACGATCAAGATCTTACCCACGTCGCGTCCGATGAGGACAACGTGATGGAATACGAGTACACATCGTCCAGCCAAGGACCTCGGATGGTACTCGCGATCGACGATGGTCGGGAAGACCTCGAAGATCAGAATCTGCCCGGGGGCTCACAGCAGCACAATGCAATGGCTGCCTCCCACATGAACGGGGGCTTACCCGCCGCCGAGGAGAGAACCCCCCGCCGGAACGAAGACCTGCCCGCCGCTGTGGAGAGATCCCCCCCGGGAACAAGGGAGTACATGTCCCGAACTGCTCGAAGACTTGCGGAAGTGCGCAACTTGCTGTCACAACCGCCCGTGGTGGATTTATCTACACCCGCGGGCATGCAGTGGCTGCAACGGCTGGGGGCTGACCTCCAAGAGGCTCAGAATCAGGCCGAGTCTTCTCGAGCCCAATCGGTGACCCGTAGCTCTACTCGGGTGGACACCCCTCCTCCGTTAGAAGAGCGCGATCGGGAGGGACGACACCCCAGGAACAGGCCTCCTCAGGAGGAGCCACCTGTCGACCTCCGAGAACAGCTCGACAAGCGCCGCCACCAAAGGCGCCAGCAAGAGCAACAGCCCTCTCGGAGAGACCACGTGCAACACGCCAATACTCCCGGCCGATCCTCGACCTCGAATAGCGGCGAGAATACACCTTATCGGGGGTCCTTCAGTGGATGCCAGGCGTTATCCCAGGAACTCCGTCAGGTACGCTGGCCTTCTCGTTTTAAGCCCGGTTCGCTAGAATCGTATGACGGAACCACGAATCCCGTGAAATTCCTTCAGATCTACACCACCGCGATCGAGACAGTCGGCGGGACGAGAAGGTCATGGCCAACTATCTTCCTACCGCTCTCAGAGTAGCCGCTAGGACGTGGTTGACGAATTTACCCCCAGGAACAATCCGTTCGTGGGGACAGCTATGCGACATGCTACTCGGGAACTTCCAGGGTACCTTCCCAAGACCTGGTCAGGTCGACGATCTATTCCTTGTCGTTCAGCGACCAGACGAGACCCTCCGAGAGTTCACCAAAAGGTTTAGTGCTGTCCGCAACACTATCCCAGAGATAACCGACTCGGACGTCATCCGTGCCTTCACTCGAGGTAGCAGAAACGAGATGTGCACACACGATCTGATCATGCGACCACCGAAAACCACCAGGCAACTCATGGATCTGGCCGAGAAGGCCGCTTGTGCAGAGGAAACCCTGCGCTATATCAAGCAACAGCGGGGTGAGTCGACCAGTTCTCCCCTCCGGTCAAGGGGCGAGTCGTGCAAGACCAAGCGCAAGAAGAAAGCCTCCGGAGGGAACAAGGAGAAAAGGATCAGAGCCGACGAGGTGATGGCCGAAATCTCCGAGAAGCGCACCTGGCGACCATGCCCCAAGGATAAACCTACCACGTCCTCCGACAAGTCGTCCAAGCCCTGGTGCGATTTTCACCAGACCGACTCGCATGATCTGCGACAGTGTCGCATCTTCAAGAAGTACCTTCGGGAAGAAAGAGAGAAGTCGAAGAGAACCCTCAGGTCACAAATAACAGTCGGGAAACGACTTCCGACAATGATGATTCCACTCCCGAGCCTTTCCAGGGGCATGTTAGAGCAATCGAGCACATATTCGGGGGCTCGACCTCTTATGAATCCAAGAGGCAATATAAGGCGATCGCCCGAGAAGTTCTCGCGAGTGTCCCGCGGGTCCCTCGAGCGGTCAAGTGGTCTGAGGTCACGATCTCTTTCGACCAGACCGATTGCCCCGAAAATTTCGCTCGACCGGGACGGTACCCTATTGTGGTCGAGCCAACGATCAACAACTGCCGAGTGGGCCACGTGCTGATAGACGGAGGGAGCTCCCTCAATATCCTATTCGCCAACGCCCTCGACGCCATGCAAGTGCCACGATCGTCTGTTCAGACGGTAATGCACGCTTTTCACGGCATCGTCCCGGGCTCATCGGCCACGCTGATAGGGCAGGTCACACTCCCGGTCACCTTCGGTACACCGGAGAACTTCCGAACAGAGAAGATCCTGTTTGACGTAGTCGATTTCAAGACAGCATACAACGCTATCTTGGGACGCCCTACTCTGGCCAAGTTCATGGCAGCTACGCACTACGCCTACCAGTGCATAAAGATGCCCGGCCCAAAAGGTGTCCTCGCGATAAAGAGTTCCCCCAGAGAAGCACTCCTCTGCGACAAGCGCAGCCTCGACCTCGCAGAACAGCACCTACCCTCTAACCAAGACGCCAGCGTGACGCCTCCCGCCTCCACGCTGTCAAGACCACCACCGTGACTACGAGCGACGGCTTCGAAAAGTACCCCCTCCAAGCCGGAGAAAGAGTTCCACGACTAGTTCGGAACAGGGGGAAGACAGGGCCTTCCCCTAAACAGGACAACGGCTCCTAAGGAGAAGCCGCCCGATCCAGGTCGCTCGCGTCAACGGTAGAAAGGTCGCGTCCATTAGAGAGTCCAGTGCAACCACCTTCGGTAAGATCGTACAACCGTCGCCTCCTCATCGGCAGATTCCAAAGTTGCACCAGCTCCAGCCTCAAAGATCGTCAAGCTACGAACAAGTCGATGATAAGACGCTCCGGGCGCCGCCGCCCAGCACGCGCACTCAACAAAAGTTCCGTCAGTGGGTCACGACAAGAGGATGAGAGTCTCTGGGGCAACCGGCGACAAGCTAAATGAGGAGGGGACGGCTTAGTTCTTTTTTAGTCTTCCTAGAGTTATTTTTCTTACAGTAGCCTGTAAAGGACACAGTTTTGTCTAAATAATATCAGAGTCTCTAGTTCAATGTTCTCTATTATCAGTTTAGACTGCCTATCCGAGATATCTCTCGAACAGTCAGTCGGGGGCTGGATTAGAATACGATAAAGTCGAAATACGAGTGCGAGTACCGACTTCTTCGACCTGCACAAAGGAAAAAGAGTAACTGTTAGGGATGCAAGGAAAACCCCTTAACGCATTTGCAGGTGACAGGGGAGCCACTGAGCCCCCCACCTGACCAGACCTAAGGCCTGGTTGACTAAGCTCCCCAGTTCCGTAGCAATGTCCCCTAATCCCGAGTAGAGGAAGGGAAGCAAGTACGAGTACGACTTGATCAACGGAACCCGTACGCTTATCCATATCTTCGACTACTCGGAGCAGAAGATACCTCGGGTAGAGTGAAACTTTGTCGATCGGGCAAGTGTAGAATTTACTAGCCAAACAACCAGAGTCTTCCCTCAGCAAAGGAATACGGAGGCGCCGCCATGGCCACGACAAGCTGTAGGAGAGACCCCTTATCGCGTTTACTGATGACGAGGAGCCACGGAGCCCTCCATCCGACTAAACCTAAGGACTGGTCAATCACAGCAAGAACGACCTACGGCACTATTCGTACACCTACACCGAAGGGAGGCAAAGGGCACTGGTTCCGACTAAAGTCTACGTTTGCACCCGATAAGTTTGCGCATAAGCAGATTAGACAAGATTTCAAAAAGCCAAAAAACACACAAGTTATCGCACAGTTACTAACCACTGTATTTGTGTAAAAGTATGCTATTACAGAATTCTACTCTAGGCCAGGCGCCTGGACTCGATCGCCAAAGGCGTCCGCCGCTCCCTGCACCGCCTCGAGAAGCTCCTCCTCCTCGTCCTCCGGCAGATCGGCAGCGAGCGCCTCCAGGGATAAGTCCGAATGCTTGCGCCTCAGAAGAGCCAAAGCAAAGGCCAGGGCGTCGCGTACACCTTGCCGAAACTCGTCCTCGAGAAGCTTCTCGACGGTGGGCTTCAGCCGGGAGACAGACGCCGTCAGATCCGCCAGGCGGTTGGCCGGAGCAAGGCCCGGGGGGACAACGACGCCGACTTCGCCCAGCGCCTTCTCGAGCGTACTCAAGGCCCACTCGAGGTCTCCCTCCAGCTTTCCCGTGTAGGAACGACTCCTTTGCAGGGAAGACTCCGCTTCCGAGAGGCGCGCCTTCAGATCGGCCTCAACGGCCGCCCGCTGCTTCTCAGAGTCTTCAAGGCGCTTCTGCAGCGCCTCGCTCTCCGCCCGCCATCTCCCGGCCTCGTCGAGGCTCTTCCTCGACTCGTCGCGTGCCAAGTCCAGCTCTGCTTGGGCCTTCTCGAGTGAAGCCACCCGGGAGATAGCGAGCTAAAAAAGAACAGGTTAGTACAAATCAAGTAAATTTACCTTATCACTAATTTCCCGTGCTTTACCTGCAGCAAGGAGGAAAGGCTAAGACTCTCCGACGCCGAAGAATCCGGAGGCACGACCTGCTCGATCAGGACCGATTCCGACTCTAGCACCGGGGGCTGCAGCTGCTCAGTAGGGGCCGGCGACAACTCCGGCGCGGGGGTCCGCTGCCCGACAGGGGCCGGTGTCGATTCCGGCGCCGGGGGCTGCCGCTCGACATCCGCCCTAGTCGAGGTCTTGGCAGGAAGGATCGACAACCTAGTCACCACAAACAATCAAGCCAAGTCTTTAGCAAGGCAAATCAAAAGAAAAAAGGCGGCAAAAGAAAAACTAACCTCGGGCGCTTCCCTGCCGAAGGAGGTTTCCTTGCCAAGGCACCCGAACTTCGCTTGCCGGAAGCCAGCGGCGCCTTCCCCTTGTCCGCCACGGTCTCCTCCCCAAGAGCAGTCGTGGGAGGGGGAGTTGGTTCCTTAGCGAGGGGGCTGCTCGCTTCGGGCTGTCCGACACATCCTTCCTTATGAATTCCATTCGGGAAAGAATATGGAAAAAGAGTAGTCGGGCGAGAGCTCAGACCTGCGGTTGAGAATCCCGGGCGGGAGAACTCGTCGAGATGATCTCCGCCCCCGCCTCGGCTGCGGAAGGACCTTCCTCCCTCGTCTCGGAGGGTGGCGGGGCAGTCTCGAACATCTCAATCTCATCGTCCTCGACGGGAGCGCCGGCTCTTTCAGCCTCTGAGTCAGGACCCCCGCGGCCTACACACTGCGGAAGAAGAAGCCCGAGGGCCTTCAGTAAGGCTACTCGGACGAGCCCAAGTTAGACAAGGAGGTAAGATGGATAACTCACCGAGAACACTTCCTGTCAGCTATCCGGACTCTGCTTCAGAAGGGGCAGGGGCACGTCCGTACGCCCGCCTTGGGGGGACTGCTCGAATAGGTTGTTCAACCTACTCTGAAGCTCCCCCGGGGACAACTCTGCATGGCGCGACAAGGCAGAAGTACGTGAGAAGTCTTGACAATTAAATTGGCGCGGAGGAGGTCGTAGTGCTTACCCGTGTCGAAGTCCCTTGTCTGGTCTTGGTTCTGTGGGATCACCCAGGCCGTCGTGACCCTCGACCGAAGAGGGCTTATCCGGCGTCGCAGGAAATCCTCCGCGACATCCCACGCCGTCAAACCTTTGGCGGCGAGATGGGCGATGTCGTGGACGAGCGCCGTGAGGTGCCTAGTCTCCTTCGGGGCCTCCCCCCAGCTCTTGTTCTGAAGAGGGGCAAGTCCGCAGAAGGAGATCCCAGAATTCGCTGGGGGCTGGCAGTAGAACCACCGAGCATGCCAGCCCGACCACGAGGATTTCCAGGAGGAAGCAATGTAGGCATCCTTCCTCCCTTCTCGAAGACGGAATCCGGCGCCGCCGACGACTCCTGCGCCGCTGCCCTTCACCCGGCGGAGGTTGTAGAAGTACCTCCAGAGCTCCAGGCTCGGCCTAATGCCGAGGTAGGCTTCGCATAGGTGCGCGAAGACCGCCAGCATTAGGACCGAGTTCGGGTTGAGATGAATCAACTCGATCTGGTAGAACTGGAGCGCGAGGAGGAAGAACGACGAAGGTGGGAATTAAAATCCACACCTGAAGAAATCCGCGAAGACGACGGTCCAGTCCGTGTCGGGGCTGGGGACCGTCTCCTTCACGGCCTCCCGGAAAGGCACAAACACCTCCGGGAGAATCACCTCATCCGACACAAGCTTCTCCAGGGCGGAGGAATCTATCACCGAGGCCTCGAACTCGGCGATGGCGGTGGTTGGTTCCCCCGAAGCTTTCCCCGAGTCCTTTGTGGGCTCGGGAGACTTCTTCACGGCGCTTTTCTTGCCCATTTTCGCTGATCGATCGAGAGAGTGGAGGCGAGGGTTTGCAAGGGCGCGAGGAAGAAGATGAAGGGAGCAAGAAGTTTGGGAGGCAAAGAGACAATGCGTGCAAAAACCCAAATTCTTGGACTCCTAAAGATTTAAACTTTCGCTAGAGCCGAGCACGGTTTTCGGCACGATCAGTTCCATCGCATTTAATGCGGACAGTTGCTTTTTCCGCTTACCGAGCGCTTCGCGGGAAAAAGAGGGTCTGACAACCCACGACCCAGACGAACGCGCCGTGGTTCAGCGCACGTTAACGGCCCCACGGCGCAGAGAGAGAGAAGATTCTTCATCACCACGTGAAATTTCCACCACGATGGTTCTGTTTCCTAGAAATATGCCAGGCGGACGCGTGTCCGTGATCGACGGATCAGATCAGATCGGAACAGTATTCTGGATTTTTCAGGGAATTATTCCGATAAGGTTTTTACGACTACCCGGTAGGGACTGAGCCTACTCGGAGAGGTCGCCGACAAGAACTACTCGGATCGCCTACTCGGAGTCTCGTCTCCGACAAGGGCAGATTTCCAACAGATCCATCATGACCTCACTTCACGTATTGATGGGGGGCTTAATGATAAATAGTACGGTATCCCGCGTATTAGGGGTATCCGTATATGGAATCCCAGGACTTTAGGAAGGTATAGCGTACCCGGTAAGGGTCCCTGGACGACAAGGTAACACCCCTCGGGAAGGAAAGACTCCCCTTAAACTTGGAAGTCAATCTCGACATTTAAGGAGACCAGAGTCCTACTTGGGCGTAAGTCCACATCGTACGACCCTGGGGACCCCCTATATAAGGATCAGCAATCCCATAGGGGAGGACAGGCCCTGATAGGTTGGAGGAGATTCTACAAGGTCCAACAGATCAATCTAGTCGTAGCACCAGGAGGCGAAGCCCTAGAAGACCCGCTGCCTCGAAGGAGTCGAGCTCGGCGGTTTAGCATAGATTAGTCTACAATTAGGCCTAGGGTAGCCACTAACATACACCCCCCATTGTAAGCGTGTTCTCCATCAATATATAGCAACAGGACGTAGGATTATTATCCTGAGGGAGGCCCGAACCTGTATAAAAACGGCTGTCCCCTGCTGTCAGAGCTCCTAGCACTTGGGCCCTAGAGGTCCCTACCCCCAAGTAATCCTCATTCCACGAATACCGTAAGATCACCGATTCACCGATCGTCGATAGATTGATACATGTAGGTAAAGATGTACACCCCTATAGGGTTTGAACTATTTAAATAGCCATGTCCGCGGTTATCGACAACTTGGTGACTACCTGCATCGAGTTAGACAACTTCAATATTACTAGTGGCTACTTCCTCCTGGGTAGTTGAGGAAGAGTCAAGTGGTATTAGGTTGATGGTGATAGAAGTGTTGGACTAGCTTTGGAAGAACACTCAGTTATCCTCTTATGAACTGCTCTAGTAGTCGATTTATATCTATCTAGCGTAATGAGCAGTAAAAATTGGCTTTACGCAAAATAGTGCACAAATAACCCTTTTTGATACCTTGTGCATCAATTATTACTTTTCCCGTAAGTCTTGTGGAGTATAATTTTTGTACTCACCTTGTTGTTATTACTATCAGATTGTCCACTCAGTTCGCTCTCTACAAGAAGAATCATGTTCGACAACGCTTCGGCTTAGGGGATCCCAGAGAGCGATCCAGGAAGGTGATGGTATCACTCTGATATTATTTTCTAGGCATCTTATGGCATTTGTCAACCTTGTAACTGTCTAAGTTGTCGATGCTTCTACTGTGTTCGTACTTGGTCATCCGACCATGTGTGCATCCAATTGTTAAATTGCTTGCTGTAAGAGCCTCTTATTATTGAAGTTGACGGTTGGGTGCTGTAGAGCTATGTTGCGATACTTGTTAGTTCTCACCTGCCTCATGTGCCATGCGGCATGTATGATTATCGAGCACATGGAGCGGGCAGGGTTTCAGAGTTTATAATATAGAATTATCAAGTATGATCATCATTGTGAAACGACTCTTTTGCTGAGAGTTTGGGAACTATATCATCATACTCCAGCCGTGCATTGAATTGCCGAGGCGAGTTTGGAATTGATGTTCTGACTCAGCAAGAAGAGAATGAGGAGACCATATCACTCTATTCAATCTGTGCATTAATTGCTGGAAAGATTTCGAGGTTGACGTCTCGAGCTATTTGAAGCCATATCACTCCACTCCTCTTGAGGTAATGCAGCTCAAGGGTTAAGGTCGGGGTTGACGTTTTAACTTAAAGAATGATCCCACTTGAAGTTCCATATTATAGATTCTACGTCCCCATAGCCTGTGATATGGTCATATCACAAACGGTTCTTCATGTAGAATTGTCTATCATACCCCTTAGCACAGGTGGTTCTTTCTATAGAACCATCTATGATGGTGTTTGACAAGAAAATTCTTTTTCTTTTTGATTGGCTAGTCTCAGGATATGCTAGCCATGCCCTTTGAAACAAAATAGAACAACAAGCATAGGTATCACATGCATATCACATTCACAGATCATATCACATTCATTCACACTCAACATCCATTTCATCACATTCATTCACAGAGTATACTCAGCATCCATTTGAAAGTATACAAGTTCATATCACAGCACATGCATATATATCACATTAATTAATAAGTTCACATCAATTTTTGATCAACTTGCCTTCTTCCAAGTTGTAGGTGTGAAATTGACCATAATCATCAATGACTTCTCTAACAAGGAAGGTGGTGATGAGTTCTCATATTCTGTCGAGATGGATTGTAAGCAATGCCTTCTCCAAGATGGGCCTCCATGGTAAAAAATATAAATGTTAAAGTCATGCATTTATAAAATTGAGAAAAATATGAAAATAAATATAGCAAGATTATGAAATCTTATAATCATTATTTGCCATATGTGTGATCATGATTTGCATGTTGTGGTAAATGTAGAAGCCGCAAACACTAGTTCCTCCTTGTTGTTTGTGGCACTAGAAAAATATAGAATTCGGTTACTAGTTCGAGAAAAATATAAAAATATACAATTTATGATATAGTATTTTTGTGTATTGAAGGATACCTTAATGTCCTTATTGTGTATTCACGATGTAGTGTCATAGTTACCTCCCATCTTGTCGCACCTCTTCCACACCCTACGTGAATCCAAATAGTTTGCTTGAAATGCAAAGGGAGTGAACGGTAGATTTATGTATATTGGAAATATTCTTACTTGTTGAGAAATCTTCCAAGTAGTTCCACGTCAAAGAGCGCTCACAATAATGAGTCCAAGTACATGACCCTTGGATGGTGTGGTACAAAGACAATGAGAATCCAATGCTCCTTGCATATAGTTATGTTTCATATTTAGTGAACCGGGGTTATTTAGGGGGATAAAGTTCAAATCAACATAGCTAGTGCAGCACTTACGCCTAGTTGTACAGAAGAAGTATGATTTCCTTATCTTGTTGAGCAAACAACATGTTTATCATGTACTCGCTGACAAAGACTTCATTCTCTTTGATAATTTGCATGGAGAACCACATGTGGGTCGAGGAACCTTGCCTTTATGTATTTCCTTTGAAATTGTTCCATTATTAATCTACATAGAGAGAAGGTAGGACTTACATATACGTGGCATTAGTTTGTATAACACAAATGTAGACTATATTGTAGACACTTATAGTGTATAGCATCTGATGAGCACTACTTCCAAGGACTGGAGGTTGTAGAGTTCCCACAAGTCCACGAAGTTCACAAAGAATTGGTAGCGCTCGGAGTCATGGTGGAAATGGTCCTTAGTGAACTCCACCTTGATAGTCGTGGTCCATTGTCTTGACAGCTTCTTGACCTCTTTGAGTTAGTACGCGTACAACTCAAAGCTATATGCTTGTAGTTTTTTGAGCTTCTTTGGCGATTTGACCAATGGCTCTCATTCAACGTATTTCTTAATTAATAGTGCCAAGGGGAACTCTTCCTCAATGTAAAGGTACGGTTTCTTGCGCTCCTTGGGCTTTGACTTTGCGCCTCGCTTTCTCATAGCGTCCGATTTCAATGCATTCGCGGGAGATGAATGGGTCTTAGCTGGAAGCTTAGGTGCAAATGATGTCGTTCCTACTGGCACCGTAGCCATCGTGGTGGCCTCGTTTGGTGCAACATTTGGCTCTGAAAGTGCGGGTAGGTCTGGCTACATGGAGGGTGCTGGTCCTCCAAGACTACATCCCTCTTGGGCATTAGATGAATGTTCCTTCTACTTGTCCTAGTTTGGTGATCTCGTCATTCAAAGGAAACTTCAACTTGATGGTCTTGCATGTGTCATATACACTCTCCACAGTGACCTTCGTGTTCCTTCATGCTATCGGCACACCGTGCATGAGGTCACCTTTGTTGGATGGGTACGCCATCCTAGTTGCAACCTCTGAGGGTTCGTCATCGAGAAGCCTCACCAATAGATTGCAACATGACGTCTCCTTCGTGGTAACAAATGGTATGAAATAGAATAGTTAGCTACATATAGCTTGCAAGGGTACAATAAGTTAAGATTTAAGGAGACATATATTTTACCAGGATATCATCGACAAGATAGGTGATGTCGCATTCAATGTGAACACCGAGGCAGAGGCTTGGCTACTCCTTCAGTTAGCAAGGGGGTGCTTTGCAAATTAATGTTGGATCATAAGCCCTGCCATCATTTCCTCCAAGGCTCTGATATGACCATCAACTCTCGCTTCCAACCTCTTATTTATTTCTTCTATAAGAGCAACTCTTTCTCTTTCTTCACGCTCGACTTTGGCCAAGCTCTTATTCCTGTATCGATGCAGGTCCTCAGGGAATCCATCTCTCCAAGTAGTGTACACACATGTTCCCCTCGTGCAAGCTGGATGTTCCTTGATCCCAATAGCCACAGATAGTACATCCTTCTCCCTCTGGAATTCCTGAGGTGAGCAGTGTGTGGAAAGCTCTTCCGAAAAGAGCCGAACAAGTTAATAAACCTTGAAATGAGGTTATGGATATATTATAAACCAAGTAGTTAATTGACATCTTGCTAGTCTTGTATAGACTTCCTCGATTGCGGGGCTTGTGAAGGAAGTGGCATCGGAAGATGTGGCATGTGGATCCCTCCTCGTGTGTAACTAGTTAAGGGCACCGTCTAACTATGTTGAGAAATGCTAGAGGCTGGTCATTATGGTGGTCCACACCTCTTCCTTTATCCATTTCCCGACCCTAGGCGCGTACATAGAGGTACCTAGTCTGTGGTGGTGGGTGTTCTTGGCTGCGAGGCCCTTCACCGCCACACTTTTGCCCTTAAATTCTTCACTTTTATCTCTTTAAATTGAGCCCACATCTCGTGATCGATCCATTTGTGCATGGTGAAGAGCTCCATGTCCTTTGTGATGAAGTTCTTTCAGAGATTACACTTGAGCTCTTTCGACGCCTTGTTAGCCACTTTTAATGTAGCTCTTTTGGCGTGGGTCTTAAATTCTTTAGGGAGGATGAAGTAAGTATGGATATCATCCACCAGAACTTGGCGGGTGTCTTTGTCAACCTTCTTCCAAGATTTTAAGGTTAAGGGCACCATTCCTGTGCGATGATCCCGCAAGTAGTTTGTTATTTGGTAGCATTTTCTTCCAGGGCGACCGATGCCCCAGATGGACCAATATCTATTATGGGGAATCAGCATTTCGGTTTGGGTCCTCTTGGAGAGCATCTTAGTTTTATGGTGCTCTGGAGCGTTGGAATCACTCCCAAAGCTGACGGTGAGGGAGAGCGCGAGGGATGAGAGGATGACATCTACATTGATAATAATTTCCACAACAATATATAATATTAACTTAGTTGAACCAACGTAAAAATTCCATGCATGCAATACTATATCAATTTCAACCTACATAATAATCAAGACATTGCACAACTAAGTCATAAAATAAATTGAAAATTGAAAAGACATGGCATAACCTAGCTAGCTATTAAACAAACCATTGGCATGTGGACCCGCATGGTCAACTCACATCACCATTGTGGAGACTAGATGTGTGTACTAGTAGGTTGTGTGCTGTGTTCACATGGTGTCCATGGATTCTACTCAGTTGTATAGCAACATTCGCTATACATATATGGTTTTTTAAGTTGGGGGATAGTAGAAGCGATGACTTAAGTGTATGTGCTTGGCTTTGTCGAAGAGTTTATTCCAGGTGGGCTAGGACCAATCTAGCAGCAAAGGAAAATAATTGATAGTACAAAAATATTGGAAACTGGCCCATGGTGGCCGAGGAGTCAAGGCCAGTGTATCCCTAGGAGGAAGCCACACAATTTTCTTTTCTCCAACATAGCTAATCTAGTACAAAAATATGATTAATGATGCATCTGATATCAGAATTGTACTATAGAACATTCATAATATCTCGATTCGCTAACTATCATGTAGCCATATATTTCAAAATAATGTGTCACTGGATTACATAATATAGCTAGTAGTTCCTAACTGAAAGTAGCAATAATCATATAGTATGTTCTTAGCTAGAGTTCCCATAAGGAATTCAGCATCTATTGCACATCTATGATATATTCATGTTAATGTAAAGTGGCTTTGGCCAACAGGCTTGCTCCTAGTTGCATTCTGTTAGACAACTTTAAACAGAGACCTATGTCACCAAGAAGCAAGAAGACTCTCCCACAAGTTGAAGTTGCTAGAGAAGAAACTCATAATCTACTAATGCAGGACTAAGTTAAACACTAGTGTATTGTGTTTTTGCCAAGCGGAAGTACATTATTTGAGGAAGGTATCGGATAGCAACATATGGATACATTCAGTAACAGGAGGAGAGTGTCCTACAAAAAGTTTATGAAGATACACTAAAAACACCTATGGGAATACCACTTCAATCTATGCCTATACAATTACAGACTCCGAGCAAATTCCCACATTAATCATAGAAAAAATGACTAAGCCATTCATTTTGTGATACCAAGTTATGAAAACTCAGATTAAAAGAGTATCCATATTTAATTAAAAACTCTCAATATTCTCATGTTTACTAAAGGAAAACAAAAAACAATGCGTCAGCCTGGCGTCCCTCCAATCCCTTTTTAGGGGAATGGTTTTGCCCTTAATCCTGAGAGAAAATAATCTTTTTGAACAAGTGCAGTACTATCTATGATTCCCTAATTTGTGCTGAGTTATATATTCATTCACTTGAAAAACAATGATCATGTCACTCTCAATTAGAGATGAGAACTTGAACACTAACACATCACTAAGCAATATAAGAAGAAGAAATAGTAGCAGTAGTGGATGTGTTACAACATAGAACCAACAATATTTAAACGCCACCAAAACTAAATCATGAACTCATTCTAAATTGGTAGATATATCAATGAGATTCAACATGGCAAATCATAAAGTGGAAGGAGCAGAAATACCTCGGGGAGGACAGCGATTGGGGTGGAGGTAGAGGATACCTCGGGGACGACGACAACTAGGTTGGAAGTGGGTGGCTGCCGGCGACATGCTCAAGGACGAGGAGGCCACGACTGGTAGGGAGGAGGCCTCATGCTCACAGAGAATGACGCTCAGGATGGAGGAGGCCGGGTGGTAGCATGTGCAGCGAGGGCAAGGGTGACAATCGGCGAGGGCAAGGGCAATGGCGGTGCTCACACGGTCGAGGGTGACATGCTCGTGGAGGTGCGGTGACCAACATAGCCAGCCTCCCAGCGTCAGTGAGGAGCTTGCAGGCGACGGCGGTGCTAGGACAAGGACGGCAGCACTCGAGACTTTGCGGTTTTTCCAAATGGGACCGAAGGGAAAACTCTAGAGCTATATATATATATAAAAGACATCACATGACGGTTCTATACGATAACTGTCTACGATAAGGAGAAATCATAGATGGTCCTCACGCAGAACCGCCTATAAGGAGAAATTGCAGACAGTTCTCATGCAGAACCGCCAGCGATAAGGAGACATCGGAGATGATTCTCACACAGAACCTCCTGCGGTAAGCAGACATTTGCAGGTAGTTCCCTGTGATGGTCTTTGTCTAGAATGAATAAATTAAACAATTTCTCTTTCAATTTCATATTTTTTATTGATTTCACTTCAAATTAAATGGTTTTTTTTACTTTCATAGTTTTGAATGATTTCCCTTTAAATTTAATGGTTTTTCTTTTAATTTCATCATTTGTAATGATTTCACTTTAAATTTATTTTTTTCATTTATTTCATATTTTTGAATGATTTCACTTTAAATTTAATGGTTTTTCTTTTACTTTCATATTTTTGATTGATTTAACTTCAATTGAAAATTTTTAATTTTAATTTCATATTTTCCAATTATTTCACTTTAAATTTAATGGTTTTTTTTCATATTTTTGATTGATTTCACGTTAAATTTAATGGTTTCTCTTCGATTTCATAGTTTTGTTGATTTCACTTTAAATTGGATGAATTTTTCCTTTTAAGTTCATATTTGAATAATTTCACTTCAAGTTTCATAACTCTGACACAAAATCGATGCATATTATACATCACATTGTGAAATCCACATAATTGCACACTTCCACTTTGCTACAAACATGAGTCCTTCATGATGATCATCATGTACATAGGTTGCTTCATCCATACTTGGTTCTTGCTTGACCGTTATGCCATTTCAGGGAGAAGGCATCTTGTCAATTTGATTTTACTCATCCTCATCCACTATATCCACAACTCCAACAGTGCTCTTTTCGAGTCCGTAATGAAGGTTATGAGTAGGCTAGGATAGCATAATTCAAAAAAATTCTACCACCTAACTATGTGTCATCTCTTATTTGAAGCTGGTTACATAGAAGATCTGATCCTGATCTCTCGTGTAAAATGTGAACCTATTTATGTCCATCTCTTATCATGTCATAACTGTGAATGATGGTTTTTCGGCCAACCATGTGAGCATAGGGTTTTACCTAAAGATAGACCATGAGGTTGCTCATATAACTATATGTTAAACAGAGGATTGTGCTCTTTCGTCACACAAGCATCCATCGCTTTGAAATTATTCTTCTAGAGCTTTGTCTTGTGTTGATTGATGTATAGGCCCACTACAATCATGTGTTGCAAGATTATGAAATAGGCTTGATCATGAAACTTCTGTTTAGCTTTGATATCTTTCTTGTCAATGGTCCCGATAGTCCCAAGCCTCCCCTCATGGTAACAGTTTGGCAAACCTATTGGTTTTACTGCAGCCATGTAGTCGATGCAGAACTTGATGACCTCTTCACTTGCATATCCTTCGACAGTGCTGCCCTTTTGCCAAGATCGGTTCCGCACATAGTGTTTTAGAATTACATGTATATGTCAAGTGGATAAATGCTACATAGGAACATAGGTCCACACCACTTAATCTCTCTTACAAGATGGACAATGAGATGGACCATGATATCGAAGAATGAGAGGAAAATACGTCTCAAGCTGACATAGAGTTTTCACCACTTCCTCCTAAAAAGCATCTAGTTCGAAGGGAGTGATGACCTTCTAAGAAATTGTGTTAGAAAAAGAACACAATCTCATGATTTTATCTCAAACCTTGGTAGGTAGAATATTTTGAATTGTAACTGGGAGCAGCTAAGTGATCAGCACATGACAATCATGAGACTTCAGGCCAATCAATTTCAAATCTCTCATTGAAACAAGTCTTCTGATGTTGGAGAAGTAGTTAGAAGGAACTTTCACACCATGCAAGAACTGGCACATCTCTGTTCTCTTAGCCCTAGATAGAGTATAACAAGCAGGTTCGTAGAATGTCTAGCCTTTTTCAGTCTCTCTTTGGTGTAACTCATTTTTTATTACCATATCGAGCAAGTAACAGACTAATCATGGTATCACATACATTCTTCTCTACGTGCATGATGTTGATGCCGTGAAAAAACTTATAGGTTCTCCCACTAAGGTAAGTTCCAGAATATCGACCTCTTCTTTCATATAGCCTTCTCACATGTACCTTTGACTTTCCTCCCCTTCTCATACGTAACTTTGGTATTCTTAACCATATCATATACATTCTTACTGCTAAATTTCTTGAGGTATACCATCCTCATTTCCTCTATCGAATTGTTTCTTCATTCGATGATACCGGTGATCCCACCGAAGGAACCTACAGTGATGCATGTACACAGTTCTTCCCAAGTGTTAAAGCTACACACTCATGGTATCATCCAAGCAGTTCATACATGCTTTCTCCCCTTTCGTACTCTGCTTTGAAAGGTTAGCAAGGGCAGGATAATCATTTATGGTGCAGAACAGCAAGCTGTGTAGATTAAAGTTCTCTTGCTTGTGCGCATCAAATAAGTTCACCCCATCGGTACACATTTTTTCGAGATCATACATCAATGGTTCTAGGAAAATATCTATATTGTTTCCAGGTTGCTTTGGTCCTCGCACAAGTATCGACATCTTAATGTACTTATGTTTCATGCACAACTAAATAGGAAGGTTGTAGATATAGAGATTACTAGGTCAAGTGCTATATCTGTGCTCAATCCAAACTTTATGTTTCTTGGTTCCTTGCCAAATTCATCAAATTTCGATGTTTCTCCCTATCTAAGCTTTCCATCATTCTTATGCTCCTCGGCATGCCAACGCAGCAGTTTTGCATCCTTTGGGTTCGCAAATAAACGCTTCAAATGGAAAATTATATGCAGATACCACATGGCCTTAGCTGGAGTCTCTTTGTCTTCTTGTCCACCTCATCCTCATTTGTTTAATCTTTATGGTTATATCAAGATGACTTACACATCGAACATACATAGAGGTTTGCTTACTCTTTACGGAAGAGGATACAGTCTTTTAGTCAACCATGTATTCGTTGTATTTCCATTCTCAAGGGATAAAGAACCTTCTTGGCTTTGTACGTACTTGTGGGCAACTCGTTTCCCTCCAGAAGCATCTCTGCTAAGAGACCTAACAACACTGTCATACTCTTATCAGACCACCCATTGCTTGCCTTCAATTTTAGCAGTTCAAGCAAAGATGACAATTTCGCATACTCCGTCTTGCAGCCCTTGAACAAATGTTTCTCATACTCCCATGTGTCACGGTTCCTTTGTGCATGGCGCAGCATCTCATCCAGATGGTCACGATCATCCGTATCTTTATTAGAATCAAAATTGACATTATTTTTTATATAGTTCTCTTCCTCGAAGATGTTATTACCACCTTCTTGTATTATCTGCTATTCACCGTGACTTGTCCAACATGTCTACCGCTCTTTGAAACCCCTATGAATCAGGTGGTTTTGGATCTGCCCTGAGTTGTCAGACATATGTACATTCTCGTAGCCTTTGTATGGATAACAAATATATTTTTTCCCTCTGTTCTACTTATTCTCTTCTGCAACTCTTATAAAATCTGACATGCCATTGAGGTACTCTTCACTTACGCGACACATGAGAAGAAATTTAATTCATGTTAAATGTTGAGGTTTACTGTATGTCCATGACACAAAGTACCTATCAAGAGTAAATTAATTTATACAATATTCATTAATACTGTCATTAATATGTATTTTTTGAATATATATAAATATTAGTTACCATTATTCTATTTAATGCACAAGGTTTCTATTTATCAAACATATAAGCTATCAATAATTAAAAAAATTATTTATGACAAGTACAACTTAATATAAGACTTAATTAATAAGTAAAATGTTAATCGATCATGTCATTAATATGTGGGTTTTTACTATATCAAAAGATTCTCAATATTTCATTTCATAGAAACTATCAAGAATTATATTACCTATTTATGAGAAGTACAACTTAAATAATGAACAGGATAAATCAATTCTAAAATAATAAATTAGTAATATATGCTACCTTTCTCTCCTTCATAATATCTAAACCATCTACAATTCTCTATTTTGCCACCCAAAATAGCTAGCAACATGTTCAATGTAGTACAATACAACCAATTAATAGCATCAAAATCAACAAAAAGAATACGATTTGTCATACATCAAACTCTAGATCAACATTCTCTCTCTTCACCAAGCTAAGTTTACCAAATTATTTAATTTTTTCAGCCAATTACTAATCTTATATCACAATATATAATGGATATGCAATATCTCCCCAAAATCCACAGTTTTTTCAGACCAATTTGACTCCAAGCCACAAAATTGCCAGAGCTCCTATTGTCGCCGTGTAAGAACTAAAAATTTAATACAAGGCTCAGGTCTGTCAACTAATAAATGTGCATCTTACCACATGTGGTTTTCCAGTAAGATTGTCTGTTATATACCCCTCGCGCCATAGGCAGTTAAAAAAAACACCTGCGATATGCTAGCCCGATATTGTAGACGGTTCTTCGTGTAGACCTTCTGCGATGTCTGGTCATCACAAGCGATTTACATGACTGAGTTAGTGCAGGCAAGTCTTCTTGTGAATCACCTGTGATATGATTCACCATGTACTGTTTTTAGATAACTCTCTATGATGAAAGGTCTATCATGACCCGTTCTATAGTAGTAGAACAACAGTTAGCTGTGAAGGTAGCAAATGCGCCTGAATGGAGCATAGCTGTTCTCAGTGATATTCTTACTTTGTACTTTTTTCTGGTAACAGTTTGTTGTCAGAATATTCTTTGCCACATCATTTGAGCTACTTAGTGCAGACAAGTCTTCTTGTGAATCACCTGTGATATGATTCACCACGTACTGTTTTTAGATAACTCTCTATGATGAAAGGTCTATAATAACCCGTTCCATAGTAGTAGAACAACAGTTAGCTGTGAAGGTAGCAAATGCGACTGAATGGAGCATAGCTGTTCTCAGTAATATTCTTACTTTGTACTTTTTTCTGGTACTAGTTCGTTGTCAGAATATTCTTTGCCACATCATTTGAGCTACGGTAAAGTGATAAACACATGGAGTACTTCAAGATAAAACTTCTTTTTTCTTTTGTCTTTCTCCCTTTGAGAACAGGAAACAAACTACTTAGTCGCTGCAGTACACAAATGCACAATAACGCCGCACTTGGTCGTTGCAGCAATGCAAATGTCCAATAACCAAATATAGTAGTAGTACACGCTAGACTAGCAGCTAATTAATTAAGCTTGTACTTGTACCAAGCACGGCTAGCTCTTCTACAGCTCCAAACCCCATAGGCCTAACCCGTCCAAACGAAACAGATAGTACCAGCGCTTACACACGTGCGGCACGCACTCACCCTCAGCTGCGTGAAAATTACGCTCTCCATTCAAAAATAGCTATTATTTTAGATATTGACATAATTTTTAATATACATCTTCTATTATTATCATAGAAAAGGATATTCTGGACCCATATCCCAACCGGTTAAAAATAAACCGATAGGAAAAACAGCAACCTCAGCCGGTTTAGTTGAAGCAACCGACTGAAACCAATTAACTGGCTAAGATAACATATCATCTCAGCTGGTTTACCGGAGAGAACCGACTGTAAAAATAATTCAGCCAGTTTAGTACGTAGAACTAACTGTAATATGCGTACTATTATGGTCAGTTATCTAGCTCAGATCAGCTGAAAACCTACCGGGGAGTGCTACAAATGGGCATGCCGATATTAGCATTCCATCGCCATAGGTCACAGCCGTCAGATGTGACAGTAGGATTAGCAATAAACATGATTAGCTAAATTTACGGGAAACAACTTTAGTGACTATAGGAAACAACTGCAGTGACCATATGAAACATGGACAACTGTCTGTATGCAATAGGAAACATGGAAAACAGATAGGCAAATTGTTTCCTTAAATAAAACGTTGAATTTCCGGCAACAAATTGGCATGCCCATATTATGACGTATCATGTGCTCCTTCTGTTATGGAAACACGGAAATATTTGTGTAGTGTGAGGGAAATATTTTACTAAACCTTACGCAATAAAATTTTCGAACTAATACAACAGTGGAATGTATACAATACAGTCCTGGATTTTTGGGAAATTTATGATTCAAATCGCTAGATTTTTGGCACCGTGGGCTCCTTCTGTTATAGCGACGTTGAAACATTTACATAGTGAGAGGGGAACATTTTACTATAACTTGGACAACAAATTTGTCAAACCAATACAACAACTAATGTTTCGTTTATCCGGACTAATTTGTTTGTGTTTCATTCATCCGAGTATTTTATTTCCTATACAACACAACTTTGTTTCATATATAACAATCATTTGATTCCAACGACTTGCAGCATGGGTGGCAGCGGCAGAAGACACATCATGGGTAGCGATAGAGGAAGGCATCGAAATTGGTGGCGTTGAGGTCCATGGCGGCCCAGTGTCCTACCAGACGCCAAGCGATTGGAGGCCGTCCACCCCCCACGGTGAGGGAGGAGCCACGACAACGACGAGGGCGACGAGGCGTGCAGGTGCCACCATGGATTGAGCCTAGATCTCCAATGTGTGCGTCCCGATCCGGCGATCTGCTTCGGCGGAGTCGTCTCCAAGGTCATGGCGGCGGCGACGAGAAGACGGGGAGGAGGATGTCGAGGTAGGTGTGCTCGCCGGCGCTAGTCGAAGGACGACACGGAGGACGAGGGGCACGGCGCCGGTCTCGTGGGCACACGTAGGACGACGGGGGTGTCGGTCGCGTGGACGGCACAGAGGACGACCGGCGTGGCTGTCACGGACCCCAGAATTATATATGAGTAGGGGAACGGATAATCGCCAAGGACCGAGAAACCAGTCATCCTGGTGGCACGGTACCTGCGCCGTGAACACCGAGGCGGAGTGGTCCGACACCTGACCAACGCATCATATGCTTACCAGATGTTGTATGCCTTCACCGTTGGTCAAGCCGGCCGGAAGCGACTAAACTTCCCAAAACCACATACAATTCCTGATCCGGTGAAGGCTTAACACTACTCTTAAGTTCACTATGTAAAGTGAAGTCAGAGGAGCCCGACAGTCGCACCCTCACCCTAACCTAGCCCGAAGACTAGTGGGTCACTCGAAAGCCCGGTACGACTGCCCACACCCTGCCTAGCCGGCGCTGCGTCTCAGCTAGTGGGTCACTCAACCGATAACACTTCACGAAATGAACACTAAGAGAAGGCATTACTCCTTTACGACCGAATCCATATACTTCAAACATACACGCACTGTATATGGATCGATCACAGATAACAACTTCATATCACAGTTCATACTCTAATAACAAGGAGTTAAAAGGTACATATCTTGCCCCTTACCCGAGAGGGGTCATACAACACACAATTCACAACTCAAAGGTTGTTTACATGCTTCTAAAGCTCAAAAACAGCAGCGGAAATAACTGAAAAACGCTTGGAATGGTAACCCAACCATCCCTAATGGAAACACGTAACCCACACGTGCGACCGGGAGGGACAAACTTGCAAATAGACATCCACTTGCGCAAAATCAGCATTATAGAAACCTTCGATTCTAGTCTCACCTGCAACAAGTTCGGAATTGAATTCCGTAAGTACTTTCGTACTTGCAAGCCACATTTATAGCTCATCCCAGTTCAATTTCATCAAGCTATTAACCAAGATAAAATGCTAATATTGCATATTAACATCAATGTAAACATGGCATGCACATACTTGATATAACCAATACTAATATGATATCAACATGACCATATTTACTTGCACATTTCACATGTACACATTTAATTTCAGATCTGAATAAGTATGGGAAGCAACCACACAAATCCACAAGTTATCACAACAAGACAACCAAGCTTGGGTGATTTAAAGATAGCTCACAAAAGCTATATCAAGTGTTCTGAGCAAACCACAAAGTTTGACCAAGGAAGGTGCTTCCAAAATGCCGTTAGCTAGGGGCCGGCCGACCCCTACTACCCCAACATGTCGCAAAGTCTTCCTACGTGGGTGAAGGGTAAAGCCCTACGACATCGGCATCGACTGAATAGCTGCGGTGCTTACGATCACCCTATTCATCGACCCATCAGTAGGTGACAGAACCCCGGCTCTCACAGCTCACCATTAAAGGTTCCATAATTCATTAGTCTGATTAAAAGATCCACGCTAATCTTAGAATCAAATCACCTAACCATGCTAGTGATATCGTCATCACAACACATGTTCATTTAACCACATACAACATAGCATTTCATCTCAAATCAATAGCAAGGCATGATATGAATTAAGGGAATCTTATCGAGCAGTTTGTGAACTTGCCTCGTTGCTTGGAGAAGTATGGTGATCATACGCAAGAATTCCATAATACTCAAACACCGGTAAGAAGCAAATGACCTCCAAAAAGGAAAAATCAACCCTAAGAAACTGATTTGAACATGGCAAGGGTGCATGGGTGCACTTATGATAAAAGGAAGTATGGTTTACATGAGCATGTAATAATCGCTCTTATCTTTCAGTTTAACTTTTGACCCCAATAGGGATGAGCTATTAGCATGAATGCAATTAAGGTGAATTAAGGTGAATCATGTAATCAGCATGAGCATATGTTATTTGTTCTATACCTTGACTTAGTTTTAGTTGGTTTATAGTTTAGCACGGGTGGAACGGTACCATGGATGCCTACATGAGACATGATATGCAACTAGGGGAAAAGCTTAAAGTCTATAATTAGGATTTAGGCTCATTTGGTGGTTTCATCTTAATGAATTGCAAACTAAGGGAATAATGGCATGTATGATACGTCCGACATTTTTGAAGAAGGTAAGTCAGGTTCTCATGACCTAAGCAATTAGTCATGTATCGGATGGGAAGTTGTATTTCAATATTAAACATAGGAAGAAGGCATGCAGGAGATTCATGTGACATTTTAAGCACAAGTTGCGATCTTTCAGATTTTAGCCAAGTGAAATTTTTATTCCAAAGGGGAAACATTCCATGCATTAGAGTTCATGTTAAAAGTGCCATGGTCACCTAACATGGTCTTACAATAGGATTATAACTCTTTTTCATTCAAAGTTTACGACTTGAATTCACATGTAATGCAACCATTCAAACTAATTTAAGTGGTGTATTCTGATAAATAGAAAATCTGGACAGCAGGGCTACTTGAGCGTTAATTCCTAAACGGCTCATCAGATTGCAGTAAATAGATACTCGAATCGAAGCTATCGACGGCGTCTACAGTTCTCCTTTTAAGCCCATGGCATAAAACTAAGAAAAGAGCATGAAAGCAGCCATGGAAGATATCAGCTTGAAGGTAGACCTACGCATACGACTAATGGTTATTAGTACTATAGGTAACTCAGTGCACCTGAACCTTACTAATGGCTAATGATCATGCTCAACGGTTACATCTCTACAGCACTGCATACCAATTAGCTGGTTTTACCCTTAATATTGTTAATTAGCTAAGCATCCCCATTGTTACCACAATGATTAGGTCTCAGCTAAGCATAACTGGTGTTTTGAGTTTACTAACAAAAGACTAGCTTTTAACCAACTCTCGTCTTTTCCTTGCCACTGTTTTGGTTTTTAACATCTCTTATCCAGAATGCCTAGTAGATCCGGGTAGCAGTTGTTCGACTTACCGTTGTTTACTTGATGAAGTTAAGTAGGTTGATTATAGTTGACTCAGCAGGTGCATCGCAATTAGCAGCTGAACACTCATGTGTGCTCTAAGCTAGGTCTTATCAGCGATTAAGGTCTCAGTGCAAATAGTTAACCAATTATTAGTGTACTCAGATACTTCTTATGGCTAAGGAACCTTAATCGGTACTGATCACTTATCAGTTTAATTGCTGTTTTTAACAGTTTTGAGCGCACACACATATGCATTTCAACCTCAGCAAACTAAGATCTAATGTAGCAACATGTTCTTATGAGATTTACTTTCTCGGACCTGATCATCACAAGAGGAAGAACCTATATATGTTAGATGTACTATTGTTTAACAGGCGATTTGGAGTACAATAGTGTTATAGGATTCACTTGTATGAAGTAAATACTATATGCCCTGGTTAGCAGTATAGTTTGATTGCAACTACATTAATATGAAATTTAGTGTTTAGTTTCTCCATTTACATGGCTACTCATAGAATAAAGTTGCAGATTTAATTAGACAATTTCGAGATAGCAATATTGTTTGAGCATTACCTCTCAAACGACTCATCTAAGATGAATAAAAGACTATTCAATTCAACTCTATTGACAACACCTACTATATATCTTTTAAGTCCGTCCTAAGGCAAACATGGGAAGGATAACGAAACAGCCTTGGCAGATTCAGCTCTATCAAACATGCAATTCCTCAAAATTCTCTAATCATCGCAATGCACCGGGTTACCACGAAGATATCATGTTCGTAAATAGTAGGGAGTTACCCTCGATGTGTGGACCCAAGTAAATTGATGACGCGTTGACAGGATAGCGAAACGGCATCACTCCTCAACCTTTTTCCATCTCTGTCTTCTTTCCTTTCTTCTCTGCTCTCACAGTTGGGACTTCTATCTTCGTTGCTTCTTTGATCTCGGGGCAGCAACTCCTTCTTCTCCCCCTATCCATGTCCTAATCCTCCTTCGATAGCAAAGAGAGCTTCATGCAGTCCACATATCGGACGGATGCTGACACGTCGTCGATGTGCTGGACATGGGAAAGACGACTTGGACATTTGCTCCACGCTGCGCAATATAGAAATTAATTGCACAAGTAAGCTCAGGGAGATGAGGAGAACACGATTAACAAGGTTTTAGCGTAGAAACTAAGCTCAGACACTAGGACGTAGGGTCGAACACCGGGGAGCACCCGAGGATGAGACAGGAGGTGCGCGGCATGGCAAAGGAGCAGCGGGAGGCGGCATGTAGGGAGGTCGCTCGCCGGCCTCTGTGGTCGATGGCGGCAGCAAGCACTGCGGGAAGGCGAGGGTCCGGCGAGCTACGACGCCAGTAGCGGCTCGTCGAGGCGGCCATGGTTCAGCCGGGAGGCGCACCGGGCTGACGGGGAGAGGTGCTGAGCAGCGGAGGTGGCAAGCCACCGACAGGCGGGTGGCGGCACGGAGGAGGTAGCCGGTGGTGGCGAGCTACGCCGGTGGTGGCGGCGAGCCCTGAGGGAGGCGGCGACGGAGCAGGCCATGGAGGCGGAGGCGCACGGGGAACTGGGGGCGGGCGTTCCGGTGACGAGCAGCGCGGCGGAGGGAGGCACGGTGGAGGCACATGAGCAAGGGGAGCAGAAGGGCGACGGCCGGCCGCCGGAGGCGAGGGCGGGCGGCGCAACCTAGGGGAAACAGATCCGGCGGCTTTTGGGGAAGAAGCAGCCGGTGGTTTCTTGGAGAAATCAGGGAATGGGGGAGAGAAAAAGGAGATGAGGAATAGGGGAGGTGGCTTGCGGGTTTGCTACGTGGAGAAGGATGGACTGCGGCGGGTCCCATGGGCAGGTAATGATCTTTCCTCTTTTTATTTTATTTCTTTGTTGTTTTTGTTTAGGTTTTTCTAAGATGCAAAAGATGTTTAACATTTTTGAGATAATTTTAGGAGGGTGTCTGCTATCTAAATCTTCGTCCGAAAGATTTTCATGTGAAGTTAACATGTGTTTGGACCGTTTTACCAATAACAAAATCAAAGAATGCCCTAGGATAAGATTTGAACCAATAGAAGTTTTTGAACCACGAATTTTTGCGACATTAAATTCACCACTCTATCTCGAATTGATCCTAGGACACTTGTTAAGGGTTTTTAATCAGCGTCGTTTTCTTTTTGTAGCGATCTATATGCATGCGAATGAAAATCTCAGTTCATTAGACAAGTGAGCCCCTTGCTGATCTCATGATGATATAGAGATTATTTAGAGGGTCTTTACAGTGGCACCGGTCGCGTGGGCAGCGTGGAGGACGGCAGGGTGTGGTGATGGGAAAAAATGAAACACTAGCTGAGTTGGGGGATTTATATAGGAAGAATCGGATGGTTGGATACTATGCTGATGGAATAGGAAGAATCGGATGGTTGAATGCTATGTTGATGGAATTCCTTTTATCAGCATACCGATGTGTAGTTTCCCAAACTTACCTCAGTCGGTTTTTAAGAATCATTAATACTTTTTGAGCAGCTAACCTTCAATGTACGTGTCCCAGTTTAGGCAGATTGATTACACATATTCAAGTGTCCCAGTTGCAGGGAATTGTAAGGTTAGTTTATTAATTAAATATGCATATAATTTTGTTATTATTCTTATACTGTATCAATGAACATAACATTTAATTAATGTTAAATATATGTATGTGTTTTAGATGGATCGATGGTGGATGTATGTTGAGAATGATGTGAGTGAAGAGTACATCGATGGTATCTCAGCATTCTTACAAGCATCAAAACAAAATAATTTAAATAGAGGGGACAAGTGGATTTGTTGTCCATGCTCTAATTGTGAAAATCTTTAAGAGTTTCATGAACCATACTTAGATCATGAGGGGATTCATGAAGGGTTATGCATGTTAGACTAGTCACAGTGAAGATCAGATCATAAAGAAAGGTCTTGCAAACATGGATGAAGGCAACGACAAGCCTGATCCTATCAATAGCACATCTTTGAACTAGATGTCGGATGATGTTCGTGCGTCACAAGAAGATGTGTTGCAAGATGACACATCATGGCATCAAGAGAACAACCTAGATCAAAGGTTGCACAACGTTGAGGAAAACTGTGAGAATGATTAGAAGTAAAATAATTTTGTTGGTTTGTTGAGAGATTCGGAAAAACCTATGTACCCAGGCTACAAGTATACAAAGTTTTCTGGCATGCTAGAACTTTTAAAACTGAAGGCAGGTAGGGGTTGGACCGATAAGAGATTCTTGTTGCTCCTAACGTTGTTAGAGGCCATGCTTCCAAAGGGAAACCATATGCCAAGAACTGTCTATAGAGCTAAGAAGTTTCTTTGCTACCTGGGAATGGAAGTAGAGAAAATACATGCATGTCCGAATGACTGTATCATATACCGTAAAGAATATGAGAAATTATGTGCATGTCTAGTGTGCAAAACTTCTCGATACAAGTGTAACAATGACAATGATGATGGTGATGATTGAAAGGATCGTAGGTGCCGACTAGAAGGGGGGTGAATAGGAGGCCAACCAATTTTAAACAATTACTTCAATTTATCAAGTTTAAGGCTTAACAGGTTAAAGGGTTTAGCTAGCTGTGTAACTGGTTAACTACTAAGGCAGTATTTGATATGTAAATTAACACGCAGCTGTCACACAGGTGGCTAACACAGGTAATCTAAAGGCCCTAAACAGATGTATGTGACAGATAGCTGTGTAATAGGTAACTGGTATAGATATGAGATAAGCAATACAGCAACTGTGACACAGCTAGATTAACACAGGCAATGAGAAAGGATTACAGCTAGGTTATATATAATAGTGAATCACACAAGCATGCAAATCAGATGAGCAAGTAAGCACAGAATGAAAAGTACTCATAGAGACAAGGGATTTTTCACCGAAGTTCTTACTCCTTTCAGAGACGGTATGTCTTCGTTGGAGAGGCTACTCCGAAGAGATGGCCAGCACTGAATCGTGCTTGTTCTCCGAGTACCTGAGTTTTTAGGTCGCTATCTCTTGCTTGTGGAAGTCTTTTCGCCTTGCCGCAGGTAGACTTCAGATCACCTTCACAGACTACTGTACCAGCCCACACAAGCTTGGGTGGTCACAGCAACTCCTACGCCTGTCTAGGAGTAGACACTCCAAGAAAGAATTTGCAACAACAACTCATGGAGGAACCAGTGCTCTCTGCTCAAAGCTCTAACTCTCATTTGAACTAAGACTTAGGAAGGTTTGCTTCTGTTCAGGAGAAAAGAGGTTTGCAACGGTCAAAATGGATTGCAGAGGTTTGGCAAAGGTTAAGGTCTAAGACCTCTCCTGGTCCCCTATATATAGAGTCCATAGGCACCTGACCATTACACTCATGCCACGTAGGATTAAGTGGCTCACCGGTGACAGGCACCGGTGGCTCAGGCAGACTGACACCTGTGTCACTAGAGGCTAACACAGGTGAAACCCTAACTGACGTAACCTCACTACTCAGCCCGGTCCTGGCACATTACATGCCCTCAGCGCACACATTAACTCTGATGCCTACTCAGGAGAGAACCTCCAACAGTCTTCTGACTCGGCAGACAAACTATTGCAGTGCAGTTCCCTTAGCATTTACAAGCTCTCCCCTGGCACAGAGATGTACCTGAGTCATAGAGCAGTTGTTCACCTGTAACACAGCTGTGCCACACAGGTAACTTTGGTTCTAGGATTTTAGGAATCTAGCACAACCCAGTTTTATACTTGTGCAAAACTGTTGTTACAGGGCCACTGACCTCAAGGCATCAGTGCCACTGACCTCAAGGCATCAGTGCCACTGTCCAACACTCTGAGCATTGAGCAAAAGAACCTCCAAAAAGCATTGCTACTTCATCCCTCTTGTTAGTACAGGTGTTTCCTAAGGACTCAAGAAAACTAGCAAACCTAGGCTTCAGCTTCCACCAACTATAGTCACGGCCCTTGACGCATCAAGCCACCATCACTTTGCTTGCAACTCCTTGCACAACACCGGCTTCTTCACAGCTATGGCACAGTTACCTAGCGCAGCTATCTCCTTGTCCTAGAGACCACCTTTATACTTTTGGGTGGTCATCCTTTCTTGGATGAATCCTTTTCATGGAACCTACTCATCCTGCTTACACTCATGGTAAACATTAGATTCCAGTTTCTGTTGCCATTAACCATCAAAACCATTTAGGGGACTAGATGCTCTTTCAATCTCTCCCTTTTTGGTGGTTAGTGGCCACCAATATCAACTAAAGATATAAATGAGTAGTACTTGTGCAGGTTGTCAGAATATACTCCCCCTGAAGCTGTGCATAAAAAATTTGCTTTTGAAATGCAAATGCACAGATCTGAATTGAAAGCATGAGTAGTATATTCTTACAACTTGCATTTTATCAGTTCAGAGCATTAAATGAATCATGAGTAATAGACTGAACTGAGTTGATAATGATGCAGCTTTAGAGTTTCTTTTAAAGCATGTTTTGGGTACTTATTTAACATGTGTTATGATCAGAGCAAACATATATATATGAAGCAGAATATGTGTGAAGAATCATAGCATGAATCAGATCAGAGCAAAAAAAATCATCCGCACATATCAGCACATGATCATGACAGAATGGCATAGTTCAGAACATAAAGTAAACTACATCATTTCAGAAAAGACAGTGTGCTCAAGACATAAGAAATCAGAATAAGAACAAGTCTTGATACACAACAAAACTATCCACTCCCCCTATATCTCTCCCTTATATAAGCTTCCTTCCCCTAAAGCTCTTCTCCTTCTGCACCTCTCTCCTTGCATCTCTGCCCCTTTGCCACTAAGACACCAAAAAGGGGTAAGGGAAAAGAATCTTCAAGTTGACTTGGACCTCAAGAGCTGAAGAACCTCTGAGAGTTGAGTCTACATTAGATCAACCTTGGTGTGCAGACTGGTCACTTCTTCTCGGAGTTGGCAATTCTCTTTGCGTAGAGCAGCAAATTGAACAGGCATGATCTTGTTCTGGTAAGCTCTGGCAGCTGCTTGAGACATCATGGAGGAAGAGAGAGAGCCATCGTCGGCTACCTGTGTCACAGATACCAGCTCAGCTGGGTTAGCTACAAAAATATCAGCTGTGACACCGGTGGGTACTTGGCGGTGAGAGCTATGGTCTTGTGGTGGCATCTGAGTTGCTGTTGGAACAGTTGTGTCACTTGGGACTGGCACAGCTGTATCTGAAATATCTCCAAAGAGAGCACGAATAGCAACTTCATCTGGATGATCATCAGCTTGAGGTCTGAGCTGAGTCCTGGATGTCTTGATAGAAATATCAAACTCTGACTCAGGTAGACCTGTCCTCTGAAGAATCATGTGCATGATATATGAGCCATACCTCAACTTTGCTTTCTTGTCTTTCTGCACTGCATCTATTTCATGAAAAATGAATCTGGCAATGTCAAAATGTTGATTCTTTGCTATATGGACCAGTATTTGCCAGCCTTTGGGTTGAATGGTAACATTGAGGATCTTCACAAGATGCTTTGCAGTGATTGTAATGCCCCTTGAATTATACAT
Organism: Stipa capillata; assembly: GCA_019208055.1. Taxonomy (NCBI): domain Eukaryota; kingdom Viridiplantae; phylum Streptophyta; class Magnoliopsida; order Poales; family Poaceae; genus Stipa; species Stipa capillata. The sequence continues at coordinate 52,691 of JAGXJF010005502.1, read as the reverse complement.
GATTTGCTGGAGCATTTGCAGGGAAGGAGAAATTCCTTGGATAGAATTTTCTTCTCACTTCATTTGGAACTGGCTCCAACCTGAAATGATTTGGCATATTGGGCTCCACTGGTGCTCCAAACAGGCTGTTGAATTCTGGAGCAGTAATGGATAGGAGCTGGCCTCTTGTCCTCCAGATCATGATGTCTTGATTTTCTTGTTCCACCCACACCGTGGCATAGAACTCTCTGATCACTTCTGGATCATAGCCTTGTGGTAGATTGCTCAGGAACTTAAGACATGCTGCTTGAATTGGAGATGGAAGAGCACGCAGCTTAGAGTCTGAGAGAGCATCCCAATCAATGGCTTTGTAATCAACAAATCTTTTAGCTGATAGGATTTCATGATAGACCCCTTTCTGTTTGTCATTGTGAAACTTGGGGTTAGAGCAAGCTGATTCAATATACTCCTTGTCAGCTGAGAAGTATGGACAGGTTGATCTCATCTTGGTGTAAGCACTGAAGCTAAGAGATGCAACCTTGCTCTTGGACCTCTTAGGGTCACATTTGGTAGCTTCTTCCAAGCAGATCTAGGCAGGAACTCCATCTGTCCTTGCTTAGTTCTCAGAGCAGAGGAGAATACATAGCTATATTTGGATTCCAAGTCCTCCTCATCATCATAATTTTCTAGAGAACTGTCCTCTTGTTCAGCCTCTGCTGCTGCCTCTTGTTCTGACTTTGAGCTGGAGGAAGTTTCTTCGGCTACATACTCTTTGTCAGACTCTGATCGAGGCTCCCTTGCTCTTGGAGGGGTCACTGAAACACCCCTACCATCTGATAAGCTCTCAGAGCTTTCTTCTTCTTCAACTGAGTCACTTGCTTGTGCCACAGGTGGGGTCTGAGAGAGATGAGCAACAGGTGAAGTGACCTCGGTGTCAACTGGCTGTGACACTGATGGCAAAGGCAGTTGCGGAGCTTGCACTGGGGCATCTGCTGCCTGAGACACAGCTGGTTGAGACAGCTGTGGAGATGAAATCTGGGCAGCTTCTGAAGGCTTATCTGTCCTAGCCTTAGGTGATGATGTGGGCGCATAGGCCTTTTCTGCAGCTTGTTCCTCTATCTCAGAAACAAGGAACTGTGAATGAGATATTGGTCGATGCACATCCAAAGATGAGAGAGTCTCAGTACTGATTGAGCTGGAACTCTTCTTCCTTTTTCTATGATAGTTGTGCATGCTTGTTTTAGCTGTGTCAGCCACCTGTGCCACAGGTGGTGACATCTCCCTTTTTAACTCCTTCAGAGCCTCCTGTTGTTGAACCAGCTATTCTTTCAATGATGGTTTGGAGCTCTGTGAGGTTTCAGAGATGATTGTGACCTCTGTATCTGACTGCTTCGTAGCTTGAGGCTCATCAAAAATTACCACAGTTTCAGATCTCTTCTTCTTGAAACTTGGTATAGGTACGGCTGCAGCTTCTTGTCTGAGACCAGGTGAGAGCAATTTTTGCTTGATTTTGATCTCTGCAAGAAAATCTTTCTTCTCAAGACCACTTGGAGTGTTCTTCAATTTTGCAAATAGCTCATTAATCTGTTGCAAGAGGTTATGATCTCTGACATCTGAAGATGGAACTGCAATGGGTTTTGATATTGAAGCCGATTGAGAGCTGGATGAGAATTCCTTCTGCTTCTCAAAATTTTCTGTCTCAAATCTTTCTTGGCAAACTCTGAGGTGGCTGCCTGTAATTGTAGATGCAAATCTGCTATTTCACATAGAAGGGCTCTATCTACATCTGTAGGCTCTTGAAAAGTGATTGAGATTGGCCTGGACTGTACTGACAGCTCAAAATTCTTAGCAGTGTATATCATAAGAAGTTGGTTCTTTACTTTCTCATCTGTTGCTTCATTGATCTGTTGTGAGAGTTTGTCCATCTCCTCTAGAATGCGCTTGTCATTCTCTAAGTCTGCTTCAGATATTTGTGGTTCAGAGACAGGCTCTTGAATTGAGAGTGTGCCCCTTGGTAACACAACATTTTCAACTGAGGTCCTCTTGACCTTCCTTACTGCTTGCCTGGGCTTCTTAGCAGCTGTCTTGCTCAAAGATGACTGATCAGCATCTAATGAGGATCTTGTCCTCTTGGATAAAACTGGTTGTGCTGAACTGGACTGACCAACTTTAGATGCTGCAGCAGCAGCTTTCTTCTCAGCAGCCTTTCTTTGCCTGTAGGCTTTCTGCTGAGCTCTTCTTCTCTGAAGAGCTTCCTCTCTCTGCCTCAGCCTCTCCCTCTCTTAATCAGAGTCTGAGATAATAATCTCTCTGCTTGACTCTTCGGGATCTGACCATTTGAGACCACTATCCTCTCTTTCTGAACCTGAAGACATCTGTAGAAACGAGAAAGATGAGGAAGAATAAGGAAAGAGGTGCTCCCAAATGTAGAAGATAGTAGCTGTGTTGGCCACTTGTGTGAGGACAAGGTGACATAGATGAGGACTTAGAACCAAACTAAATATCTCTACCCGTTGAATAGGCATACCTGTGTGACAGGTGAGACCATAGCGGTGACACAGCTACGCACAGAGGCTGAAAGCAGATTCATCAAAACTAGGGTTTAACAAGATTTTGCCCCTAGGTTTCAAGCTAGATGAGTCTAGAAAGCTAAACAAAAGCTGAACCAACCCTAATCAAGGACAATGCGCTACTGGATTAAGTTTTTGAGTGATTGCATTGACATGAAGCTAGGTTTAAACACAAGAAGGGTTAGCTGATGCTTACTTTGATTGAAAACTTTGGAAGGCGCAGATGAAACGATGCTAGAGCGCCTCGGAAAGCTTCTCTGACGAGTTGAAAATCATTGGTAGGAAGGAAACCGTGATTTCGATGAAAACTTGAGAAATTGGCGCTCAGTGGAAGTTTGGGGTTTCTGTGGTCGAACAAGGTTTTCTGGGAAACGCGAGTTCCTTTATATAGGCCGAAGGGTTTTAAAGTGACTATGTCACAGCTGACTAGATGACCTATGACATAGATGAGTTAAAAGAGTCCCTATGACCTATGGAATTCAAAAGAATTCACCTGAGACACAGATGGATGACTCAGGTGACGAGTGTTTCATCTGGAACACTAGGATAAAGAGAATTTGATAAGAAAGAAAGCACTTGAGCACTATCAGAGGGTCTTTATGAAATCTTCCCAATGTCAGTTTGCCAGAAAATCAAACAAGCAAAGCTAAAACTGATAAGAGTTGATTTAGAAAACCCAGAAAGGATAGGAAAACATGCACACAAAAGATGTGCATAAATAGCTCAGCGAAAACTCTTAACTCAAGGCATACTTGTAACACAGGTAGGTGACACAGATGAAAAACACAGACATCATAAACAACATAAACATATGAGCTAGACACCAAGCAAACCTTTTATAGCAAGTTTGAGACATCAATGATATTCAATTCACTCCTAGTCTCATCCAAAGGCTTGGTGAAAATATCTGCCAATTGTTTTTCAGTCCTTACATGGCACAGCTGTATATCTCCTTTCTCCACATGATCTCTAAGGAAGTGGTGCCTCTTCTAAGTGTTTGGATCTTTGGTGTATACTGAGTTGTTGGCTAACTTAATTGCACTTTCATTATCACAGAAGAGGGGTACTTGATCAAAAGATATGTTGAAATCTTTCAAGGTCTGCCTCATCCATAATAATTGAGCAAAACAACTACCAGCAGCTATATACTTAGCTTCTGCAGTGGAAAGGGCTACTGAGTTTTGTTTCTTGGATGACCAGGACACCAAGGAGTGCCCTAGGAATTGACAAGTGCCTGAGGTGCTTTTTCGGTCAACCTTATACCCTGCATAGTCACTATCAGATGTAACGTCCCTATTTTTAAATCGTTATTTATGTGCATCATCTCATGACATGCATTTACACTGAAGCCTAAAATTGAGTAAAATTTTGAATTTTAGAAACTGTCAGGGAAACCTTAGGTCATGATTGAACTTTGAATTTTAAATGTTGGAATTAAACTACCCAACTGAAATGTCTGGAAATTTACTTCAAAAGGATTTCTTATACATTGATAGAATGAGGATTTGGTTGGGAAATAAAAAGAAAGATTTAAAATTTCTTTTGAATTGTTGAAAAGAAATAGCAAAAGGAAAAGAAACAAAAACCTAAAAGCTAACCTAAACCCTTCTCTTCCCCCTGGATGGGCCTCCTTCCCCTCGGCCCAGCTCCCTTCTCCCCCGCCGCCGGCCTAGTATCTCTCTCCCGCTGGCCCACCTGGCCCGCCCCGCTGCTCATCCCCATCCCCTTCCCCGCGCCAGCAGCTGCTTCGGGGGCCGACACCGATGCCCCATGGAAACGCCCGAGCTTCCCCGAGCGCCACCTCCTGCTTCATTCCCGCGCCACCTCCCTATCCCCGGTGCTCGAGCACCCTTTCTTTCTCTCTTCTCCCTTCTAAACCACCTGGTGCCCGAGCTCTTTTTCCCTCTGCTCTCTCTCTCGCTTGCTTGCTCTCAGTCCTCCGTCACTCGAGCAGCACCCGGTTGCCGCCTCCTTCTCACCGCCGCCCCGTCACCTCCGTCCTCCAGCGCCTCCTGTCCCGCCATCGAGCCGTCGCCACGGCCTCGCCTCCTCGCCGCCCGCCTCGGCCGCTTCCCTCCCCACCGTGCTACCTCCTCACCATTGGAGCCTGACCCAAGCCGCAACGCCGCACCACCGCTTTGGTAAGCTCGCTCCCGCTCCCCGCCGCTGATCGCTGAGCTTCTCGCCGCTCCAGCAGTCGCTTCACCGCTCGCCTCCGTCCTCGACGCCCCAGCCTAGAGCCGGAGCTCGCCGCCTCGAGCTTCCCCGCCCTGCCACCCGACTCGAGCCCCGCTTTGCCCCGCCGCTCCAACTCGCCGCCGGTAAGCCCCGCTCGCCGCCTTGCCATCTCCCCGTCGGCCGCAGTCTCACCATCCCGAGCCAACCGGGTGATTAGGGCCTTAATGGCCATTAAATTGGTCGTTAAGACCAATTAAGTGCTAACTATAATTAATACAGTAATTAATGATATTAGTTATTGGTAGGACATATTTAATGCTAATCATTGACCATTAATGCTAACCGACATATTAATGATGTAATTATTAACTAACAGTATAATTAATGAGTTTAATAATTGTGTCTCTATGACATATGGGACCCACCCGACAGAAATTAAAATAAAAAGAAAAGAAAATAAGAAAATTATGACAAGAGGGCCCCACTTGTCATTGACCCAAGTCAACTTTGGTCAAAGTTGACCATGGGCCCACCTGTCAGTCTCTGTGGTTAAAATGAATTAAGTAATAAAAATATTTATTATTTAATGTTTATTTTTATTTACTGAGAAAAATACAAAAAGGGTTTTTAAATTGATTAAATCTTAGAAAATTCATTTTTAGTCAGAAAAATACAAATAATATATCAAAATGTTCAGAAAAATGAGATCTATTCAAATATATCATTGTCATACATTTTTTCATACTAGGAAAAATATAAATGACTAAAAACCTCAAATTAGGGTTTCCTTGATTAGCCGGAAGTCGTCGAATCGCGATATCTCGAGCGTCCGGACCCCGATTAAATTGATTCCACTTGCACTAGTTTGTATTTTGTATCCTCTATGCCATGGCATGCATTTCATCCCATGCCAATTTTTAATATTTTGATATTTATGTTTATGCCCTTTTTCCGGTGTTTTCGTTCTTCTCCATTAGAGCCGGAAGGTCCCAAAGAAGATAATCCCGATCACGAGCAGAGTTTAGTTGCTGAGCAACAAGGCAAGCAGCCCCCTTTGAACATATTGCAAACACCTATTACTTGCAAAGTATTATTTGTTTTCAAATTCGTTATCGCATGCGTTCAAATCCTACTTTTCGCTAAGCAAAAACCCTATTCCTGTGCATAAAACTTATTTTGTCACTCAATCAATTCCACCACCACCCCAACCTATCTAGAGTAGTGTAGTGTGCACCTTTATACTGCTTACTATGTTGAATATGCTTAGATATGCTTAGACATGTAAAAGTCGTAATTTCTTGGAGGGCAGACGAATCAACACCATTGGATGGGTTAGGTGATAGGTGGGTGTTCACCGGGAAATGTCTAATGAACTTGGCTAATAATTATTGGGTTAGATGAGAGGTCATGGCTGGGAGCATGGTGGGTTGTCTCATTTTCCCACAAGCACCGGTTCCCGATGTATATTGATCCAAGATTTGCGTACTTCTACACGGGTGGTATAATGGGCCACCCACGACTAAATAATTTGCCTAGACTTAGTGTATGAGCTGCTTAGTTTGCCATTTCCGTTCACTGGGTGAGGGGAAAATGATGTGGTGTGGTGCCTCAATATAGGTGTAAGGGTTACACACGGTCAAGGACCGAGGATGTATCACCTACTACAACTTATGGGACCGTGTCATAGTTGCGGTCGGATTGATGTACATGGAATGGACCGTAAGGGTGGCTCATACCTAGGTCAAAAGCATTGTAAAGGTTGTGTTCGATCACCCTCCGCTAGCACACCTCGTGAAGTGTGTCATCCCGGTGGCATTAGGAGTCGATCGATACGTGTAGGTAAAGATGTACATCCCTGCAGGGTTTGAACTATTTGAACAGCCGTGTCCGCAGTTATGGACAACTTGGTGATTACCTGCGTCGAATTAGAAAACTACAACAACAAATCTAAAACTTGCCAACTCTAAGGTTGAGGTGTTAGTGACTGCTTCCTCCCAGGGTGATCGAGGAAGGGTCAGGGTGCCCAAGGTGTGGTGATCTGCAGTAAGGAATAATCGTGAAGCGTTCAACTCGTCTCCTTTAGAAAGTATTCTAGTAGTCGATTTTCATCTACCTAATTAATATGGTTAAAAGTAAATTGGCTTTCCAGAAAATAGTCCACAGATAACCCTTTTATTGATACCTGTTGCATCTATTATTAATTTTCCCTTGTAAGTCTTGCTGAGTACAATTTTTGTACTCACTCTGCAATCGTTGACATTTTTCTTGCAGAGGAAACTATCCCCTCCGAGGGTGGTTTCTACATAGAGGTCGACGCCAACGTCAACTAGTCGCTGGAGATCCAGGCAATGGTCCTGCCCAGGGTTTGGCAACTTGTTGTTCTGCTGCCACTTTTGGCCTAACCTGTTTGGCTTCTTAGCCATAATTACTCTTCCGCTGTGTTGTTAAACTTGGATCTCCAGATCCCGTGTGTGAATATGTTGTTAAATTTCAAGAACTTATAATATTGCAGTTTTAGTCGTAGAGTTACTGCTGTGGTATCTGTTTGTTCTCACCTGTCTCATGTGCCTTGCATGTATGTTATTGAAGCACATGGTGCAGGTAGGGTTCCAGAGTTTATATCATAGAGTTGTTAGGTTTAATCACCCCTGTGAAGTGACTCTTATACTAAGAGCTTAGGAACTATATCATCCTACTCCAGCCGAGCATTAAATTGCTGGGACGAGTTTGGGGTTGATGTTCCGGCTCAGTAAGAAAAGAGTGAGGAGACCATATCACCCTACTTAATCTGTGCATTAGTTTCGCGGAGTAAATTCGGGGTTGACGTCTCGGGCTATTCGAAGCCATATCACTCCACTCCTCTTGGAATTGATACCCAAGGGTTGAGGTCGGAGTTGACGTTTCGACTTAGCGGGTGATTTCACTTAAAGCTCTCTGTTATGGATTTTTGGTCCCGACAGGCTTGGTATCAGAGCAGGACAGTCTATAGGATAAGCTTTAACTTTGGTCGTTGTTGAGTATAGAATTATGAAAACTATTTTGAACTTAAAAAGGATTTGTGAAAAGTATAAGTAGTGGTTCTATTTCCTCCTTATCCTTTTCAATCCTAGCTCTTTTTCCTTACCTCTTCATTTGGTTGAAAACTGGATTTGCTCCTTTTCCACTCCACTCAAAGTTAGAATTCATGTGTTCTGGGAATCCTTACCTTCCCTCTTACCTCGCCCCAGTTATTACCAAACTCTACCTATTATTTCTGTTGATATATTTAGATTCTGTTTTATCTCGTAAATTGTTGAGTTTCCTCAATTTCATTCCATCCCATTTTCCATATGACTCGATCATGAGTTTGGAGCAACATCTATTCTTTGCTTCAGATGACTAGATTCCCTGAAGGCAGCCAGTCTGCTGATCGTAATCCAAGTTGTGATTCCAATCGCGATAATGTTCCTCCTCCGTCACCAACCATGGCAGAAGTATTGAGGAGCGTCTCGTCCATAATACCACCCGTCACTTTGATGACCGGGGTGGAATCTCGGAGTTTCTTCGGATGCAACCTCCAGTGTTCTCTCGCTCTGATGATCCGCTTGAAGCTGATGATTGGCTTCGCAATATTGAGCACAAGCTGGAAACTACGCATATTTCCGCAGGTGACCGCGTGAATTTTGCAGCACAGCAGCTTGATGGAGCTGCAGCAGCATGGTGGGAAAAATTCCTCGCCATGCAGAAAGAAGGCCATGTTGTTGATTGGAAGGAGTTCTGTGCTGCCTTTCGTGGAACTCATATCCCGGAAGGTTTGATGGAAATCAAGAAGGAAGAATTCCACAGTCTGGTGCAAGGGCGGAAGAATATCACCGAGTATCTCCATCTCTTCAACCACCTGGCATGTTATGCTCTGAGTGACGTGACCACTAATGCTGATAAGCAAGAGAAATTTTGCAAAGGCTTGAATCTGGAGCTTAAGTATGAATTGCTCCCTTTCGATTTCCTGAACTTCCAAGCTCTAATGAATAAGGCCCTCAAGATGGAGCATGGAAGACAAGCTCTTGAAGAGTCTCGCAAATGTGCCCAGGAAGTGGCACAATCATCTTCTTCCAGCTCGCAGAGGAAACGCGTCTGGGTTCCTGCCAGTGCGTTTCATCGCGCTGTTCCATCCCCAAGACCGTCTGGGTTCATTCCTCATCCTCCAGTTCCCAGCTCCAGCCGAGACCACTTGGCGGACAACCTGCTAGTCCTGCTCCGAGACCGCCGAGTGGAGCTTGCTTCAATTGTGGCCAGCCTAGCCATTTCTCTCGTGACTATCCTCGGCGGCAGAATCCCGCACCTAACCCTACTCAAGGACAAGGTCAACCTCGAGGCAATGTTCCCGCCAAGAAGGTGAATCCATAGCCTCAATCCGTAAATCGCGGTCGCATGAACCACGTGGTCACTGAAGAAGCTCAGGACGCGCCTGACGTCATGTTGGGTACGCTTTTGTCAATTCAATTCCAGCATCCGTTCTCTTTGATTTGGGAGCTTCTCATTCCTTTATATCTAAGGGTTTTGCTGAGGAAAACAATATCCCATATGAGCTAATGCCTAATTCTCTGTCTATCCATTCACCAGGATCTGTGATGAGAGCATCCCGAGAATACCGTGGAGTTTGCATCAAAGTGGTTAATCTGGAATTCTTCACCACTTTGATTGCCTTAGCCTCCACGATTATCGATGTCATCCTTGGGATGAATTGGTTTATTGCACATTAAGCCCTAATTGATTGTGCGACGAAAACAGTGATTCTTTCTCATCCCTCCGGTGAAACTGTTCGGTTAAACTGTTCGGTTTACTTCAAAGTTCGGCGAATCTCATCTTTGTGCTCTTGAAGGCAATTCTCTTCCTGATCTTCCAGATGTTCCGGTGGTCCGTGACTTCCCAAATGTTTTCCCTGACGAGCTACCAGGTCTGCCACCTGATCGTGATGTTGAATTTGTTATTGAGTTGGTTCCTGGAACCGCCCCCATCTATCGTCACCCTTATCGGATGCCTCAGAATGAGTTGGTCAAAATGAAGAAACAACTCCAGGAGTTAGAAGAAAAAGTTTTCATTTGACCTATCTCCTCTCCTTGGGGATGCTCTGCTCTATTCGTGGAGAAGAAAGACAAAAGTCTTCGGATGTGTGTTGATTATCGACCTCTTAATGAGGTGACGATTAAGAACAAATATCCTCTTCCTCGTATTGATGATCTCTTCGATCAGTTAACCGGAGCAACTGTCTTTTCCAAGATTGATTTGAGGTTGGGCTACCAACAAATCAAAATCCGACCCGAAGATATTCCAAAAATGGCGTTTACAACTCATTATAGGCTGTATGAATACACCGTGATGTCTTTTGGGTTAACCAATGCTCCTGTTACCTTCATGAGGTTGATGAACTATATCTTCATGGATTATCTGGATCGCTTTGTGATCATCTTCATTGATGAGATCCTCATCTTTTTCAAGACCAAAGAAGATCATACCGAGCACTTGAATTCTTTGTGAACATCAGCTTTATGCTAAATTCTCCAAGTGCGAATTTTGGCTCGAAGAAGTCATTTTTCTAGGCCACGTGCTTTTGGCGAAAGGTGTCACCGTGGATCCTAGTAAAGTCATGGATGTTCTCAATTGGGAACAACCTAAATTGGTCATGCAAGTGCGGAGTTTTCTTGGTCTGGCCGGTTATTATTGCCATTTTATCGAGAACTTCTCCAAACATGCTAAACCTTTGACCGAACTCCTCAAGAAGGAAAAGAAGTTTGAGTGGAATGAAAGATGCGAAGAAAGTTTCCAAGAACTGAAATGCAGGTTGACCTCCGCTCCTGTGCTTGTCCTCCTGGATATCCACAAGAACTTCGATATCTTTTGTGATGCTTCTCGCCAAGGTCTTGGTTGTGTGTTGATGCAAGAAGGACATGTGGTAGCTAATGCTTCTCGCCAGTTAAGGCCACATGAAACCAACTATCCAACTCATGACCTAGAGCTTACTGCGGTGCTTCATGTTCTGAAGATTTGGCGGCATTATCTTATCGGTAATCACTGCGAGTTGTATTCCAACCACCAAAGTTTGAAGTATCTCTTCACCCAGCCCGACCTGAATCTCAGGGAACGAAGATGGCTGGAATTGATCAAAGATTACAATGTGGGTCTCCAGTACCAACCCGGTAAGGCTAATGTCGTGGCGGATGCACTTAGCCAAAGTTGACGTTTGACTTAGCGGGTGATTTCACTTAAAGCTCTTTGTTATGGATTTTGGGTCCCGACATCAGAATAGCCAACTAGCTCAAAAATTGCACCAGTACCACAAACCAAACCCTGAAGTTTGAATCAAATATCTCAGAATCATGCGTACTGCCACTCTGTGACAGTCCTTAGGGTTAACTTGGAATCTAGCACACATGCATATACTTAACATAATATCTGGCCTAGATGCACATAAGTATAACAAAGAACCTATCATGGATCTAAATTCTTTCTGATCAATAGATTTACCTTCAATGTTTAAGTCCAGATGACCATTAGTTTGCATGGGAGTGTGAATATGCTTTGCATCCTTCATGCCAAACTTGGTGATAATGTCCTTGGTAAACTTTTCTTGTGAGATGAATGTCCCTTCCCTGAGTCCTAGGAAGTACTTGAGTTCTCCATCCAAAGACATCTCAAACCTCTTGGTCATCATCTTGCTAAACTCATCACTCATGGAACGGTTAGTACTACCAAATATTATGTCATCGACATAAATTTGGCACACAAATAAGTCCTTTCCATTTTTCTTAGTGAATAGAGTTATGTCTACTAAGCCCATTTTAAATCCATTTTTGATCAGAAATTCTTTTAATGTATCATACCATGCTCTAGGTGCTTGTTTTAGACTATAAAGTGCTTTGTGTAGTTTGTAGACATGATGTGGTTTCTTAGCATCTTCAAAGCCAGGTGGTTGCTTAACATATACTAGTTCAGAAAGTTTATCATTTAGGAAGGCTGACTTCACATCCATTTGGTAGAGCTTGATGTTATAATGAGCAGCATATGCAAGTAGAATCCTGATGGCTTCAAGTCTTGCACTGGAGCAAATGTTTCACCAAAGTCCAGACCTTCCACTTGAGTGAAGCCTTGAGCTACTAGTCTGGCTTCGTTCCTCACCACCAGTCCATTTGATCATTAGCTGGGTTGTACTCGAACTCAATGTCTTGCTCTCTAGTGTCTTCACTCAGTGGTTTAGCAGGTGGTTCATGATCATTGGTGATGCAGATTTTTCCTTGACAGTAGGTCTGATCTCACCAGTGGATTTCTTGAGAATATCCTTGCTCCCTACATCATTAGCGACTTGCTCTCCTTGGGAGCCATAAGACTCATCAAAGTCCACATCTATAGATTCTTCAACAACATTTGTGGAGGTGTTAAAAACACTATAGGCATGGAAGTTAGTGGAATAACCAAGAAAAATATCAACATCAGATTTAGCTTCAAACTTAGAGAGGCGTTTGCCTTTTCTAAGTATGTAGCACTTACAACCAAATACCCTGAAGTATGAGACAGTTGGCTTGGAGTTGGTGAGCAGCTCCTATGGAGTCTTCTTGAGTAGTGGATGTAGATATAGCCTGTTGATGGAGTTGCAGGCAGTGTTGACAACTTCAACCCAAAATCTTGGTGGAGTCTTGTACTCATCCAAGAGTGTTCTTGCCATCTCTATCAAGGTCCTATTCTTTCTTTCCACTACTTCATTCTGCTGTAGAGCATATGGACTTGAGAATTCATGCTTGATTCTATGCTTGTCTAGAAATGCCTCTACCTTGGAATTCTTGAATTCACTCCCATTGTCGCTCCTGACCTTGACTAGATTTACCTTCCACTCATTTTGCACTCTGACTATGAGATGCTTGAATTTCTTGTAAACTTGTGTCTTCTCCTTCAAAAAGAACACCCAAGTATAGCGAGAAAAATCATCTACAATAACAAAACCATACTTGTTACCTCCCAAGCTCTCATATGTAGTAGGACCAAGTAGGTCAATGTGTATGAGCTCAAAAGGAGTGGTGGTGGTCATGATGGTCTTGGGACGATGGACAACTCCAACTTGTTTGCCGGCATGACATGAACTGCAGGGCTTGTCCTTTTCAAACTTCACCTTCTCCAAGCCTATGATATAGTCATGTTTGCTTAGCTTGTTGAGAAGCTTCATCCCTGTATGTCCTAGCCGCCTGTGCCACAGCCAGCCGACACTGGTCTTGGCCATGAGGCACCATGGAGCTGCTGCAGGTTATTCATTAAAATTAACAGTGTACAATTTTCTAGACCTGCATCCTTTGAACACTTGTGAGTCATCAGATAGTTTAGAGGCTATAACCTTATCAGGATAGAAAGTGACTTTCATACTTGTGTCACACAGCTGTGACACAGACATTAAACTATAGCCTATCTGATCCAAAAGCATAACATTTGATAATGAGTGATATTCAGATATGGCAACTTTACTAATGTCATTTACCTTTCTCTTAGAGTTGTCTGCATAGATCACATATTTGCTTGGCAGATTCTCATTGGTGATCTCTACAAACTCCTCCCTGCCTCTAGTCATATGTTGTGTACATCCACAGTCCACAACCCAATAAGTTCCACTGGAGACAGTGTCCTGCAAGTTTAGTTATGAAACTTAGGGACCCGAACTTGTTTGGTTCCCTTAGTAGTTTTACCATAAGCAGAGACAACAATAATATGATTAGCAAGTTTGTTTCTAGAGTTCACAGCCTTAGCAATGGATGATATAACTTGAATCCTCTTTGGCTGACTATCACCTGCAACCTTAGGCTTAAGAGTCAGTGAACGGTGCAAGCTACCTGTGACACTTGTAATCCCACAGCTATGTGGGGTACTAGTGACACAGGCAACATAGCCTTAGGTACCCAGATAGCATGTGACCATTTTCTCAGGTGTTTGCGACCCACATACTTGGCCACTATCTTGCCTTTTCTATCCTTTTGCAGAACATAGAATGGGTTAGATGGAATGTTCACTACATTCCTGTTTTTCTGCCTGTGACCAACAAAGTTGTTGTCATTTGTACCTGTCTGTCTCACGGATTTAGCTGCAAGGTTAGGGTTAGTGATAGTAGGCAGTTTATCTTTGTTCATGACAAGAGTATAACCCAGGCCCTTTCGGCCATTGTTTTTCCTGAGAATCTCAGCTCTAATCATCTGATAGTTTTGCATGCCAATGTTGTAGTGCAAAGACATTTCCTCATTAGCCTCTTAATCTCTTCAAGCTCCTCCTTGAGCTTGTTGTGCTCAGCTGCATCCACAGAGTTAGTTGCAATAGAGGTTGAAGCCTCATTGGAGTTATCAGTTACAACACCTGTGGATGTTAGGACATTTATGCGACTAGCACAATTTAAGCATGTTTCAACAGTTGCAGGAGCAGGCAAGGATATAATATCATAAGCAACAGGAGAGTTATCAATGCATTTGGCATGCTTTGCCTTCAGCTTAAGCTTGTCATGAGCAATCTCCAGGTTCTCTTGATCTAGCCTGAGGTTCTCCCTGTCATCTATAACCTCATCGCAGGTTTCTCTGAGCTCTCTAAGCTTATCCCTTAGGGATATGTTCTCCTTCCTCTCCTTGTCATAAGCCTTGTCTATTCTTTCCAAGATACCCATTAGTTCAACATAATCAGGAAAGTCATCTTCAGTAAGTACCTTTGATTCTTTGGCTATGAGGCAAAGATGAGCAGAGATGGATGACAATTGATCAGCCTTGGCATTGATGTTGGAGCTGTGTGACTTGGCTGTGTCACAGCTGGACACATCAGTCAAATTCGCCTTGGAGTTCTGGAAGTTTTATTCCCAGGTAGTCTGTTTTTTCCCTTCGTTTGATTCTTTGAGCAGTTTTGTAAAAAAAAAGAAAAAAAAGAAAAAAATAGTGAAGAAAAAGAGAAGAAAAAAGAAGAAGAAGAAGAAGAAGAAGAAAAAAAAACCTTGGTATACTTCTGTTTCTTGGTACTTTGGTATACTTCTGTGCCTATGCTCGTTTCTAGGAACACGTTTAGGCCAGCAACTGAGACAAGTACCTTGAATTATTATTGAGCTTTACTAACTGTTGTCGAACTTTGCTAATCCTTGCTACCAAATTGACCTTCCAAGCTCCACTCTCTTCTGATCAGTACAGTTTCAACCCGGCAATCGCTACACTCACGTCTTCAACGGTATCACAAACAAGCCACCGGTTGTACCACCTGCTACGTTGGTAAGAACTTTGCAAGAGCGTGGTTAGACACTTGAGTGAGAGCGACTCCACATCCTAGTAGTTCGTAGGAGCTTTATACATTCGTGTGTTCCTTGTTTTCACTAACCATGACAGGATCACCAGTGGCACATCAAGATGATGGAGATGAATGTGTTTCTAAGTTAGAGCTTCAAACGATGCTACGAGATATCAATGCAAATATTAGCAAGAGCAACCAAGATAATGAGCATCGATTAGAGAGGATAGAGAGGAGTATCGCCACACTCATCACCAGGATAGATAACCTAGAGAAGCAGCCATCTTCCGATAGAGCTGAATCGGAGGATCTCGAGGCGGATGACACTGATCAAGATGAGGATGAGTATGACCGAGTTGCCGCCAGAGCAGGACTTCCAGCTGGAGGCCGCCCGGCTCCTCACGCGGCACATCAAGAACGACGACAGCCACGTCGACAAGGTAGGGGAGGTAATGACACAAATCCTCGTCCTAGACGTGCACACGATGATTATTATGCTAATGTTAAGTTCAGTATACCATCTTTTTATGGTTCCTATGATGCTGAAGTTTATTTAGATTGGGAGATGACAGTCGAGCAAAATTCAATTCCCATCTAGTTCCAGAAATTCATAGAGTTAGACAAGCCACTAGTGAGTTCACTGATTTTGCTATCATTTGGTGGAATGAATTAGTAAAAGCTGGTTTAGCACCGGATATATGGCCTAGGTTAAAGAGAGCTATGCGTAGTAGATTTGTTCCTCCCACCTATAAACGTGAAATGCGCAAAAAATTGCAACGCTTAAACCAAGAAAATAGATCTGTTGAGGAGTACTACCAAGAGCTACAAATAGGAATGTTGCGTTGTGAAGTAGTTGAGGATGACGAGGATAAAATGGCAAGATTCTTTGGGGGATTAAGGCGTGAGATACAAGACATAGTTGACTATAAGGATTATAACTCTCTAAATAGATTGTTCCAGCTTGCTATGTTGGCAGAAAAAGAATTGCAAGGAAGGCAGCAAAAGCCAAAGAGCAACTTCAGCGACACAAGATCGATGCCTGGAACGGTCAAGTCAGTTCCACCTCCTCCTGCATGGTCTGCTGCCCCCTACATGTCTAGGGCGCGTTTAGCAGCACTGGCATCATCACAAGCACCAGAGGAGAAGAGTAAATCAGCAGGTTCCCCTGCCCCGGTAAAGAGCTCTTCATCGGTTGCTTCCACGGGCCGCTCCCCCGGGACTATCTGCCACAACTGCAAAGGGAAGGGCCACTTTATGAGGGACTGTCCAAGCCCGCGACGGACATTCCTTGCTACAGAGGACGGTGGGTATGTTAGTGCTACTGATGTTGAGGATGATTCTGCCATTGGGGCTAACCATGCAGGTGATGATGAGACGGGAAGTGATGGCGAGGAGATTCTAGGCACGGCCGCCACAGAGAAATATCAGGCCTTAATTGTACAACGCGTGTTGAGCACTCAAGTGGAACAAGCGGAGACACTACAACGACATAACTTGTTCCAAATGTACCTCATTGTCAAGGATCGCTGCGTTCGCGTCATAATTGATGGAGGAAGCTGTAATAACTTGGTGAGCTCAGACTTGGTCAACAAACTTGGCTTGACCACACGTCCACATCCTCATCCATACCATATTCAGTGGTTCAACAATAGCGGTAAGGTTAAGGTAACACAATCTGCGAGAGCGCACTTTTTCATTGGTACATACCATGACTTTGCTGATTTTGATGTGGTACCTATGCAAGCATGCTCACTTTTATTAGGACGTCCATGGGAATTTGACACCGATGGGCCACCCATCGTGGTCGAAGTAATAAATACACATTTATGCATCAGGGAAAGAAAATTACTTTACTTCCTATGACACCCACTGAAATTATGTAATGTGAGAGAGAGGGTGCTGAAAATAGCAAGAAGGAGAGTGCACTGCAATCTGAAAATCAGCAAGTTGCTAACACCGTTTTCCCAACTAAGAAAGAGAAGAAAGTAACTAGCTCTAAGTCTGAGGGAATTAAATTGAAGGGGGGTGTTATGCTTGCTACCAAATCTGATCTTATTGATATTAATGAGCTTGATTCTCCTTTCTATGCCTTGATATGCAAGGAAGCGTTGTTTTCATTTGATGATACCTCTAGTTCTTTGCCTCCTGCTGTTACTAACCTTTTGCAGGAGTATAAGGATGTGTTTCCAGCAGAGATACCCCCGGGGCTGCAACCTATTCGAGGTATTGAGCATCAAATCGACTTAATCCCAGGAGCAACATTGCCAAACCGTGCTGCATATAGAACAAATCCGGAGGAGACTAAAGAAATTCAGTGCCAAGTCCAAGATCTTCTGGACCGTGGGTATGTGCGCGAGAGCCTTAGCCCATGTGCTGTTCCTGTTCTTTTAGTTCCTAAGAAAGATGGTAGTTGGCGTATGTGTGTTGATTGTAGAGCCACTAACAATATTACAATAAGGTATCGTCATCCTATTCGTAGGTTAGACGACATGCTTGATGAGTTGAGTGGTTCTATCATTTTCACAAAGATCGACTTGCGTAGCGGGTACCACCAAATTAGAATGAAATTGGGGGATGAATGGAAAACGGCTTTTAAAACTAAGTTCGGTTTATATGAGTGGTTAGTCATGCCTTTTGGATTAACTAATGCACCTAGCACTTTCATGCGTCTCATGAATGAAGTTTTAAGAGTATTTATTGGAAAATTTGTGGTTGTCTACTTTGATGATATCTTGATATATAGCAAGTCTAATGATGAACACTTGAACCATTTGCGTGCTGTTTTTAATGCATTGAGAGATGCACGCTTGTTTGGTAATCTTGAGAAGTGTGCCTTTTGCACGGACCGTGTCTCTTTTCTTGGCTATGTTGTCACTCCACAGGATATTGAGGTGGATGAAGCGAAAATTAAAGCCATCAAGAGCTGGCCGACCCCTCAAACTGTCACACAGGTGAGAAGCTTTCATGGACTTGCAGGATTCTACCGGTGGTTTGTGAAGAATTTCAGCACCATCGCTGCCCCATTGAACGAGTTAACAAAGAAGGGAGTTTCCTTCCAATGGGGTCCAGCACAAGAACAAGCTTTTAACATGCTTAAGGAGAAGCTTACACATGCCCCTCTACTCCAACTCCCCGATTTTGGTAAGACTTTTGAGCTTGAATGTGATGCGAGTGATATTGGGATAGGAGGAGTGCTGCTACAAGAAGGTAAACCCGTTGCCTATTTTAGTGAGAAATTGAATGGGCCAACTTTGAACTACTCTCCTTATGATAAAGAGTTATATGCTTTAGTTCGGGTGTTAGAAACTTGGCAACATTATCTTTGGCCTAAGGAGTTTGTCATTCATTCTGATCATGAATCCTTGAAACATATTAGAAGCCAAGCAAAATTAAATAAATGACATGCAAAATGGGTCGAGTTTATAGAGTCATTTCCATATATTATTAAGCACAAACGGGGTAAAGACAATGTCATTGCTGATGCTTTATCTAGGCGATTTACTATGTTATCTCAACTTGATCATAAAATTTTTGGCCTAGAGACAATAAAAGAGTTATACGCCACTGATTCAGACTTTAGAGATGCTTTTAAAAACTGTAGAGAGGGTCGAACATGGAATAAGTATGTGCTGAATGAAGGGTTATTATATCATGCTAACAAGCTATGCATCCCAGCTAGCTCCATTCGCCTTTTGTTCTTACAGGAAGCTCATGGAGGTGGTTTGATGGGACACTTTGGAGTGAAGAAAACAGAAGACGTGCTGTCCACACACTTCTTTGGCCAAAGATGTGGAGGGACGTCGAGCGCTACGTTTCACGCTGCACTACATGCAACAAAGCTAAGTCACGCTTAAACCCCTATGGTCTTTATATGCCCCTTCCTATTCCTAGTGTTCCTTGGGAGGATATATTGATAGATTTTGTCTTAGGATTACCTAGGACAAAGCAGGAGAGGGATAGTATATTTGTGGTGGTGGATCGATTTTCTAAAATGGCACATTTTATACCCTGTCATAAGAGCGATGATGCTACAAATATTGCTGATTTATTTTTCAGGGAAATCATTCGCCTACATGGAATTCCCAACACCATTGTTTCCGATCGGGATGTGAAGTTCTTGAGCCACTTTTGGAGAAGCTTATGGAGCAAGTTGGGACTAAGTTGTTATTTTCTACTACATGCCACCCACAAACCGATGGACAAACGGAGGTTGTTAATCGTACCTTATCCACAATGTTGCGGGCTGTTTTGAAGACAAATTTAAAGATGTGGGAAGACTGTTTACCTCATGTGGAGTTTGCATATAATCGATCGGTACATTCTACCACCAAGGTGAGCCCTTTTCAGGTAGTGTATGGATTTAATCCACGTGCACCCATTGATCTTTTGCCATTGCCTACTTCTGAACATGTGCATTTGGATGCTAAAACACGTGCTGATTTTATTCTGAAAATCCATGCAACAACTAAAGAGAACATTGAAAAGATGACCGAAAAGTATAAACTTGCTGGTAGTCAGGGTAGGCGCCATTTATCCTTTGAACCAGGCGATCTTGTTTGGTTACACTTGAGGAAGGATAGATTTCCAGAACTAAGAAAATCCAAATTGATGCCTCAAGCTGATGGTCCTTTTAAGATAGTTAGGAAGATTAACGATAATGCATACAAGCTTTAGTTGCCTGCAGGTTTTGGGGTTAGTCCCACTTTTAACATTTCAGATTTGAAGCCTTACTTGGGAGAAGAAGATGACCTTGAGTCGAGGATGACTCCAATTCAAGAAGGGGAGGATGATGAGGGCATCTCCCACACTATCATCCAAGGACCAATCACCCGTTCCCGTGCCCGACGACTTAATCATGAGGTGCGTTCGTTTCTTGCTATCCATAATTATGTGGCTAAGGATGGGATGCTACTTAATGGTGATATTTTGATTCTTAGGAACATGGGAGAAGCACCACTGGACCAGCCACAAGAGGATGAGGCGTCACCCCAAGTCAAGACGGACTCCACTTCAACTTCGAATTTGGTTCGGTTTTCAGCAGACAGCACCTACATAAATGTGGCATAACTTTCTCATACGGAGTCCGATTGAAGAGTTCTTGTATGTGTTGGAAAGATAACAATGACACCTTTCCAATGGATCTGATGCCACGCTATGAATAATTACAGAGACATTGAAATTATCAGAACAAGTCGTCAGGTGCTGCGACACCGTTTTGGGCCACTTTGGGCCTTGTTTTCGTTTCGGGTTTTAAGCCCAGGTTTAGGGTGAAACTCTCAGAAAACCTAGGTATAAATACTTGGTAGCCGTCATTGTTTAGGGTGGGTTTTGCTTAGAATTATTCTGCCATCGCAGTCTCGCTGATTTCATCAGTTTGTAGAATCCCACTTCGAGTAATCAAACAATCATCTCGTTTGTGAGATTGCTTCTACTGTGTTCTTGCTTGTGTTCTCGATTCGCATGCAGGGATAAGCCTTCTTGGCGAGGTCAACCGCGTGCGCGCGTGGTTGATAACCAACGGAGCCGTGGTGTAGCGATCGCAGGGTTCGGATAAGTTCTGATTGGAAGCCGGATCGTCAACGTCGAGTTCTCCACAATCATGATTATCCCTTCCTGACGGAAGATCGGGCACCCCCGTGCGCATCACTATGTAACAGGTAACTAACTAGCACAGATGAGATAAGCAATAAAGCAACTGTGACATAGCTAGATTAACACAGGCAATGAGAAAGGATTACGGCTAGGTTATATATAACAGTGAATCACACGAGCATGCAAATCATATGAGTAAGTAAGTACAGAATGAAAAGTACTCAAAGAGACAAGAGATTTTTCACTGAAGTTCTCACTCTTTTCAGAGATAGTACGTCTCCGTTGGAGAGGTTACTCTGAAGAGATATCCAGCACTGAATCGTGCTTGTTCTCCGAGTACCTGAGTTTTCAGGTCTCTTTCTCTTGCTTGTGGAAGTCTTTTCGCCTTGCAGCAGGTAGACTCCAGATCACCTTAACAGACTACTGTACCAGCCCACACAAGCTGGGTGGTCATAGCAACTCCTATGCCTATCTAGGAGTAGACACTTCAAGAAAGAATCTACAACAACAACTCTTTGAGGAACCAGTGCTCTCTGCTCAAAGCTCTAATTCTCACCTGAACTAAGACTTAGGAAAGTTTGCTTCTGTTCAGGAAAAAAGAGATTTGCAATGTTCTAAATGGATTGCAGAGGTTTGGCAAAGGTTGAGGTCTAAGACCTCCCCTGGGCCCCTATATATAGAGTCCACATGCACCTGACCGTTACACTCATGCCACGTAGGATTAAGCGGCTCACCGGTGATAGGCACCGGTGACATAGCTAATCACAATGCACAACGGTAACCGGCTCAGGCAGACCGACACCTGTGTCACCGGAGGCTGACACGGGTGAAATCCTAACTGACGTAGCCTCACTATTCAGTCCGGTCTTGGCACATTACATGCCCTCAGCGCACACACTAACTCTGATGCCTACTCAGGAGAGAACCTCCAACAGTCTTCTGACTCGGCAGACAAACTATTGTAGTGCAGTTCTATTAGCATTTACAAGCTCTCTCCTGGCACAGAGATGTACCTGAGTCATAGAGCGGTTGTTCACCTGTGACACAGCTGTGCCTCACAGGTAACTTTGGCTCTAGGGTTTTAGGAAGCTAGCATAGCAGTGTGCTAGCACAACCTAGTTTCACACTTGTGTAAAACTGTTGTTACAGGGTCACTGACCTCAAGGCATCAGTGCCCCTGTCCAACACTCTGAGCATTGAGCAAAAGAACCTCCAAAAATCATTGCTACTTCATCCCTTTTGATAGTACAGGTGTTTCCTAAGGACTCAAGAAAACTAGCAAACCTAGACTTTAGATTCCACCAACTGTAGTCACGACCCTTGACGCATCAAGCCACCATCATCTTGCTTGCAACTCCTTGCATAGCACCGGCTTCTTCACAGCTGTGGCACAACTGCCTAGCACAGCTATCTCCTTGTCCTGGAAACCACCTTTGTACTTTTGGGTGGTCATCCTTTCCTGGATGAATCCTTTTCATGGAACCTACTCATCCTGCTTACACTCATTGTAAACATTAGATTCCAGTTTAGATTGCCATTAACCATCAAAACTATTTAGGGGACTAGATGCTCTTTCAATGATGGATACAGGTGAGGAAGAAGACTCCTATTAAGGTTGCATGGTACCTGACTACAATTCCCCTTTTAAAGCACTTATATGTGAACCCTACGAAGGCCAAATTGATGCATTAACACGCAGAGGACTGTACAGATGGAACATTGACACACCCCATAGATTCTCTACAATGGATAAATATTGATATGAATATGCTACATTGGTGAAGAGATGAGGAATGTAATGTTTGCACTGAGCACTGATAGAATGAACCTATTCGGCAACACGAGCAGCTATCCAAGGCCTGAAATAAACTGATAACAATATTGATATGTAATTTGCACCATTGGTGGATGATTTGAAGCTTCTTTCGATTGAAAGGGTATAGGTGTAGGATACGCACCTGAAGGAAAACTTCATATTACGCTATCCTAACCATCAATGATTATCCTAATCACGGTAATTGTTCGGGCCAAAATATTAAAAGGTCCAATGCATGTGTTCAATGCCTAGTTGATATAGCAAGTAGGTAGCTGAAGCATTTCAAAGAAACCATGTACATGCATCACTGTAGGTTCCTTCGGAGGAATTACCTGTACCGCAAGATTACCGATGAATTTGATGGAATTGTTGAAAAAAGCTCAGCTGTAATGATTTTAAGCGGTACGGAGATCCATGATCAGGTTAAGAACCTCAAAGTTGTGCTTGGAAAAAGAAAGTTTAAAAATGGAGGTAGAGTGAAGATACCCGTTGAGAAGAATACCTGGAAGAAGATGTCAATATTCTGGGTCTAACTTTACTGCAAGCGCCTAGATGGGTGTCACTGTGTCAACTTGATGCACGTAGAGAAGAATGTGTATGACAACATAATGAGTATCTTCCTGAACATGCCTGACAAAACAAAAGACGATCTGAACGCATGACTCGACGTGGAAAATATGTGAATCAGACTAGAGTTAGCATCGGAGAAAACCACCAATGGAAAGATGTTTCTTCCTCCTGCTTTGTTACACCCTGTCCAAACCAGAGAAAATAGAATGATGTGAGTGCTTACATGATATCAGAGTTCCATCTGTATACTCTGCCAATATTAAGAGACTTCTTTCAATGGAAGATTTGAAATTAATTGTGAAAAAGTCTCATGATTGTCATATGCTTATGACACAGATGCTCACAGTTGCAATTAAAAATATTCTGCCACCGAATGTTCGACAGACTCTCGTGAAGTTGTGTGGTTTTTTCAACACACTTTCTAAGAAGGTCATGATTCTTGGTGAACTAGATGCTCTACAGGAGGGGGTGCCGAAGACTCTGTGTGAACTTAAGATGTTTTTCCCTATCATTCTTTGATATCATGGTTCATCTCATTACCACCTAGTGCACGAGATAAAGATATGCTCTGTATTTCTACGTAGCACGTACCCATTTGAGCATTACATGGAAATTCTGAAGCACTATGTTTGTAATGGATCACGCATGGAGAGCAGCATCGTCGAAGGCTATGTGATGGAACATGTCATTGAGGATGACGCTAGAGGGAGTCTTCCGGGCGACTTGGGGTGAGTTGTTTCTTATGTACAATCTAGATGCCTTAGATGCGAGCCTCATGAGATGCTTCGCACTATAAGTGCTTACACTCGCGCTCCATGTATATTAGTATAATAGTTATACGTGTCACTAATATAGAACTCTTTGCTCCTGTATATATAGGTTTGCTCTTGTTAAAGCGAGAGAAGTAAAAGAATATATATGATTCATTGACTCACACCTTGGCTCCGAGCAAGCCATGAATGATTGTGAAAGGGTTGTCGAGGATTACATCCTCAAAATTATGGAGCCTAAGCCAAGATAACAAATTCATCCTTTATCATTTCGATAAAGCGTAAGTGCTATATACTTGTTTGTTTCTTATACTTGTTCAGTTTGTACCTTTACGACAACATCAATTAACTTGGGATTAATGACCATATAGTTACCGCTAGACTCTTATTGTATAATGTACTTAATGAGTCCAAGGTCTATTACTTGGATTCTTATCTAAGTAAGAAGACCAACTTCAAAGGGTCGCATGTTGATCGATAGGTAAACAAATTACCTCATGCATGTAACTCTATTTATTTAGTCATTGGTCCAACTAAATGTTTTATATCGTGATTCGGAGCCTACCAAATCCTTTTTTGTGCTCGGAGGAAAAAAAAACCAAGGTGGAGGGCCCTAATAAGTTAACTCACTTTTCGACTTTCTGGTATGTATCGAGTTGTACACATTTACACTTTATAATATGAATTCTATAAAAATTAATTAAAAAAGTCTATCTATATATTTTCAATGCCACCAGCAGCTCAACTTCCCCAATTTGTGTGGCTTCTATGTTTGCCACCATATAAACCTTCTCATGGGTCGAGCTACCAAGAACAAAGCCATAGCCACTGAGGTATGCCAAGTATTCCAATAATTGTGGCGTATTCATCTTCTTGTATGTGCTAGCAGTATAATATTCTCATATCGACTGGTTGCACCTATTGTCGCTACAGAATTACCAAAGCCAGACCTAGCGCTAATTTGATCGCAGTTGGCGGGCTTTATTGTTTTGAATGTCATCAAACTGAATGGGGAGTTCTACCACGATGGAACCAACAAATGAGTCATTTCTAGTGAGATATACTTGTGTATTTAAATATGTTAAACTCAATTCAAATGTGATATATGTACTTGTTTATATTTGAATTTCTATCTACTTGAGTTTATTTGTGAATTGAAATATGATGTGAATGTCCATATGCATGTGTATATGTATGATATATGTTGTGGGATGATATGAGAATTTTGGAATATATAAACTGTATTTTTTGTTTCAAGGGAGGCAAAAATCTGAATTATGTCTGCCAGTCCCAAATAATACCCCAGAGCCGGCTGGGACAATATACTAAGCTAGTCGATTCAGAAACAAAACCGACTGAGATACTATATTTTCCTAGTCAGTTCTGTAGGCGGAACCGACTAGAATAATGTAGTATCACGGTTTGTTTCATGCTTGAACTGACTGAGAGATTATTATCTAGCTGGCTAGTGAAACTGGCTAGGATAACATGTATTATTAGTTTCCTTGTCTAAAGCTGGATCAAAAACCGGTTGAGATAGCCGGTTTGAATCGGTTGTAAGCGCCATTTCTGTAGTAGTGAACTATTACTTTTTACATGTATGTGTTAGCAAAAAAATTAAAAATCTGTATTTTTGAAAAATATTTTTTATGACAAAACTAGTGATATTTCTTTCGTTTCTTAAATATTTTTAACCTATTAATATTTAAAATTAGAAAAATTTAAAGATACGTACATCACCTATTTTTTAATAAAGATAATACTAACTAAATCACCATCAATGCACGCGCAGAACATGTGTGAGTGGTCAGTAATTCAGTAAACGCTTCTCGCTAGGTGGGGAGCACCGCGCCAGCACGTGAAAACCAAACACCTTATCAGCGGTGAAGCGCCAGTACGACGTCGTGTAGATGCACACACAGCTAACAGCCCAGGTCCATTTGCTGCGGCGTGGGCGAGCCGGAAAGAAGATTTAAGAAGACAGTCCTCCTAGATCTATATGCATATATATCTACCTTTGGTGCTGGTGCTGGGACCAGGCATACACTACTATAACGTGGTGAAGATCTTCAGGAAGCATCTATCTACCTGTCACTACTACAGATAGTATTTAACGGGACCCCCCTTGTACAGACGGCAACCGGGAGACGTCTGTACAATTCTTATCACAGACGGCTCCCAACACCAACCGTCTGCACAAATCACGACCAAGGATGGGGAAAACGCGGAACGGCACAATACAGACAGTTCCCACACGGAACCGTCTGCACAAATAGTACAGACGGTCCCAGTTGGGAGCCGTCTGCACTAACCCGTAGAGTGCAGACGGCTCCCAACCGGTACCGTCTGCACTATTTGTGCAGATGGTCCCAACTAGAAGCCGTCTGCACTAATCCATACAGTGCAGACGGCGTTATTTGTGCGGACGGTTCCCTACTTGGAGCCGTCTGCACTAAAGATCACTCCCTCACTCCACTCCCAGCTAGCCGAGCTTCGTGTCCTGCGGAACGTTGTGCCGCCCGCAAGCGCCGCCGCCGACCGGAGCTCGTGCCGCCCGCCGCCGACCTCCCCAAGCCGCCGCCGCCACCCGCCGACGCTCTCCCGCCGCCGCCGCCGCCGCCAGGCCAGCCCCCGAAGCTTCCCCGCATCGCCGCCTCCCTCACCACCGCCTGCCTCGCCGCGCCGCCTCCCGGTAAGCCGCCGCGCTCCGTCTTCCCTCCTCCGTCCGCCGCCGCTTCCGGCGCCACCGCCGCTTGCCGCCGCGGTCGATTGAGCTCGGCCGGCGTCCCGGCCGATCGACCGCCGGCCCTCAGGGAAAAAAATTAATAAAAATGAGAATAAAAATAAAAATAAAAATATGACCAGTGGGACCCACCTGTTAGGGCCTACTATTTTTGAATTTAGTTATTTATTATTTTTACTGAGGAAAAGATCAAAAAGAGTATTTAAATATTTAAATCTTATAAAAATCATAGAAAATTCATTATTAGTCAGAAAAATGCAAATAATATATCAAAATATTCAGAAAAATAAGATCTATGCAATTATGGCATTTTCACTCGTGTTTGCATTGTAGAAAAAATAAAAATGACTAAAAACTGAAATTAGGGTTTCCGGAACCGCCGGAGAAATTTGGATCGCGATATTTTCAGCGTCCGGACTCCGATTAAATTTATTGCATTTGCATTAGTCTTTATTTTATGTCCTCTATTCCATGACATGCATTTCATCTCGTGCCGATGTTCCGCATTTTGATATTTATGTTTATACCCTTAAACCCTTAAATTGCAGTACGATTTCTACATAAGCTCCTTTTTTTCGATGAGAAGCTAGGTGGCTTTCTTTTATTAGGTCAATTTAACACTAATTTCCTTGTTGTGCAGCGCGTGTAGCCAGATGGATCGGGTGTGGATGTACGGTTCTCGTACGAACCAAGCGTACCTTGATGGTGTGACGAATTTTCTTAGAGTCGCCGAGGAGGACAGGTTGAAGAAGGGTGTTGAATTTACATATTGTCCTTGTTGCGATTGTAGAAATGAGAGATCATTTCTCGGACACAACTCAGCCCTACAGATCCAAGCGCACTTGATTATTAGGGGCTTCAAACCAGACTACACGTGTTGGACCAAACATGGTGAAGAGCAGAACATGTTACACGAAGACGTTGGCACCGTCCAAGAACAAGAACCCGAAGTCAACGAAAGCAGAGAAGATGATGACGAAGTAGATGCAGACGATGATTGTGGCCGCCATGAGGAAGTACGTTCAGACGATGATTGTGGTGGCGCAGAGGACGATGATAGGTTGGATCAGATGCTGCGCGATGCTGACGTGAACTTTAATACTGAGAGAGACCTAAACAAGTTCATGTACCTGATTGAGGACTCAGAAAAACCTTTGTTTCTGGGTTGCAAGCCGAAATACACAAAGCTGTCGTCCGTGCTCGAGCTGCTTAAATTGAAAGCAAGCTATGGTTGGTCAGACAAGAGTTTCACGGCGCTCCTAGGTCTCCTCTCGGAGATGCTTCCGGACGGTAACGAGCTGCCCAAAAACACATACCGAGCAAAGCAGGTGGTTTGTCCGCTGGGGATGGAGGTAGAAAGGATACATGCATGTCCGAACGACTGTATCTTGTACCGGAATGAATTATCGAACTTGCGTTCATGTCCAGTGTGCAAAGCATCTCGCTACAAGCGTAAGAGCCAACCAGACGACGGCGAGTCTTCCATCGAGCCGAAGAAAGGAGTTCCCGCTAAGGTGGTGTGGTATCTGCCCGTAATTCCGCGTCTGAAGTGTCTGTTCGCGAACCCAAAAGAGGCCAAGTTGTTGTGCTGGCACTCGGAGGACCGTAAGAAATATGGAAAGCTAAGACACCCTGCCGACTCCGCGCAGTGGAGAAACATCGACATGATCTTCGAACACTTCGGTGCGGAGCCGAGGAATATAAGGTTCGCGTTGAGCACGGACGGAATGAATCCTTTCGGCAACATGAGCAGCCGGCACAGCACTTGGCCAGTTGCTCTTAGTATGTACAACCTACCACCTTGGCTGTGTATGAAGTGGAAGTACATCATGATGTCACTGCTTATCCAAGAGCCGAAGCAACCCGGGAATGATATCGACGTCTACCTAAGACCTTTGGTGGAAGATCTGAAAACACTGTGGAACGAAGGGGTACAGGTGTGGGACGCGTACAAATAGGAGAACTTCACCCTACACGCCATGTTGTTCTGCACGGTCAATGATTTGCCTGCCCTACGTAACCTTTCGGGCCAGAGTAAAGAACCAGACAAGGCTTGCCCTCAGTGCTTGGATGGTACCGCGAGTAGGTGGCTGGCCCACTCCCGTAAGACAGTGTTCATGCACCACCGTAGGTTCCTTAAGAGGAATCACCCGTACCGCAATATGAAGGAACAATTTGACGGGACGAGGGAGAGAGCTTTATGTCCAAGGCATTACAGCGGGCAAGAGGTGTACAATATGGTTAAGGATATCGATGTTGTCCTTGGAAAGAGCGGTAAAAAAGTGAAGGCCAGCGACATGTGGAAGAAGAAATCAATATTTTGGGAGTTATCGTACTGGCGGCACCTTGAAGTTCGCCACTGCATCGACGTTATGCACGTCGAGAAGAACGTGTGTGACAGTCTGATTGGTCTCTTACTTAATATTCCAGGGAAGACGAAGGATGGCCTCAACGCACGTCTCGACTTAGTAGACATGGAGATCAGGCCCGAGCTGGCACCTGAGCCCTCCCAACAAGGCAGAACAAGGCTTCCTCCGGCCTGCTATAACCTGAAAAAGGCCGAGAGGACCGAACTATGCCGGTGCTTGCAAGGTGTGAAAGTTCCGTCCGGTTACTCCGCCAACATCTCGAAACTTGTTTCGATGGAAGATCTAAAATTAGTTGGTATGAAGTCCCATGATTGCCACGTGTTGATGACACAGATGCTTCCTGTTGCAATCCGAAATATCCAGCCGAGCTATCTCCGAGACACAATCATTAGGCTGTGTTACTTCTTCAACACAATCTCTCAGAAGGTCATCGATCCCGAAGCACTAGATGCGTTGCAGGCCGATGTGGTGAAGACATTATGTCATCTTGAGATGTACTTTCCTCCGTCGTTTTTTGATATCATGGTCCATGTTACCGTCCACCTCATGAGAGAGATAAAGGTCTGTGGACCGGTATTTCTACGTCAGATGTACCCGTTTGAGCGGTACATGGGAATTCTCAAGCAGTACGTACGAAACAGATCTCATCCAGAGGGCAGTATCGTCGAAGGTTACACAACCGAAGAGGTGGTCGAGTTCTGTATCGATTACATGGAACAGCTCAAACCAATAGGTGTGCCTACGTCTCGCCACGAGGGGAGACTGGACGGCAAAGGGACCATTGGAAGGAAAACACTCATTCCTGACTACGCGTCGTTATCTCAAGCCCATTTCGTAGTCCTGCAACACATGACTGAAGTAGCCCCGTACATCAACATGCATAAGGATGAGCTACGCATAGAGAATCCAGGCCGTACGGAGGCTTGGCTTACCAGACAGCACAACTGCAGCTTCAACAACTAGTTGCAGGTTCGAAGTGCTAATAGTACAACAGAGGAGAATATTGGCTGGTTGGCTAGATGGCCAAGTCACACAATCCTGAAATTTGAAGCATACGACATAAATGGGTACACCTTTTATACCAGAGCACAGGA
This sequence comes from Stipa capillata, assembly GCA_019208055.1. Taxonomy (NCBI): domain Eukaryota; kingdom Viridiplantae; phylum Streptophyta; class Magnoliopsida; order Poales; family Poaceae; genus Stipa; species Stipa capillata. Next base: position 22,744 of record JAGXJF010005502.1, on the reverse strand, counting down.
TACGAAGAGCACGGTACAGAACAGCGGTGTCCGCATAGATACCTTCCAGGACAAACGTGGGGTGTGTGCGTACTACGGCCACATTGAGGAGATCTGGGAACTCGACTACGTACGTTTCAAGATCCCCCTCTTCCGGTGCTGTTGGGTCGCACTCTCAAGTGTTAAGGTCGACAAGTACGGCATGACTACAGTGGACCTCGAACGTGCCGCATACAAAGATGAACCATTTGTACTCGCTAAGCAAGCTGTTCAAGTCTTTTATATCCAAGACCCGGCAAATCAGAAACTTCACGTAGTCCTTCAGTGGAAAAGAAGGATTGTCGGAGTTGAGAATGTCGTGGACGAAGAAGAGTACAATCAGTTTGATGAGTTCCCTCTTGGAGACGGCACCGCGCTCAACGAAGAAGAACTACCGATCGGGGCCACCTGCTACCTGTGCATCGATCATCAAGAAGGGCTGGTTGTTAAAGGAGATTAGGTTATTTTCTATGATGTAACCCGATTGTTATGTATCGCCACCAGGGTTTGGTTATTCTAAGTTTGTAAATTGTAACTTATGTGTTAAATTAACATATAGATACATAACTTTGATGAGTGATGCCATGCGAATTAAAAGGTGTATTATTCAGTCTTCCACCTTCAAAAGTCTGAGATACTTCTACAAGCACATGGTGTTGTTGTGAATCTTTCGATATGATCCTGTCATGATTCCATCCGCCACTGAACATATACATACGTTACAAGATTACTGGGATACCCTCTGCTCCGTTGAATGAATTAATGTACATATTCCCTTTTATACCCATCCGTTTATGCACATTCTGTACATGTCATGTATTTAATCACATCATACCGTTAACTAACTGATAACATTTGCTTTTACAGGTTTGATCAAGATGGGGCGAGGGTATCTGTTGTCCAGTGCTTTAAGCAGCAATATAGTTACCCTTTGAAATATACCAATTGGCCATGCCTTCAAGCTGGCAGTGATAGCAGGCCGATATATTTGCCTATGGAGGTAGCCTTTGTCTTTGTCAGACTTCCGTCTTTGCAAGGCTACCTACGAATGTTCAGAAGGGTGGGAAACAATATCTTGAATTTTCTATGAATTTTACAAGTTTATGGGTTTAAGGGCATTTTCAAACATTTCCATAACAGTAACATGAATAACAGTTATACCATAAAATTTTACAGATTAAAATATGAATTTACAAAAAAAGTTCAACTCAATTGGAATTAATATGAATTTTCTATGAATTTTACAAGTTTATGGGTTTAAGGGCATTTTCAAACATTTCCATAACATTAACATGAATAACAGTTATACCATAAAATTGTACAGATTAAAATATGAATTTACAAAAAAAGTTCAACTCAATTGGAATTAATATGAATTTTCTATGAATTTTACAAGTTTATGGGTTTAAGGGCATTTTCAAACATTTCCATAAGATTAACATGAATAACAGTTATACCATAAAATTGTACAGATTAAAATATGAATTTACAAAAAAAGTTCAACTCAATTGGAATTAATATGAATTTTCTATGATTTTCAGAAGTTTAAGTCATTTCTAGTAATAGATAACCCTATTTCTAGTAATAAATAACCTTGAAATTTTTTCTACCCTCAAGATATACCATTACATGTTCCATGTCAAAATTTGGCATTTTTCGGGGTTCGTTTGCTATATTTAAGTCATTTAGTGCATTTCTACGCATTTAGCGAATATAATTCAAATTTGAACTGCAAGTGCATGAAAAATTTGCCAAAATTATGATGAAAAATCATATTTGTGGTCTTTAGTCTATGTTTAGGCCTTATCCAAGAAAAGGAAAGGAATTCCAAACATCAATGTGCCAAGACTCGACCCCGAACATGGAGGTTATTGGTTTTTTAATTCGGAAAAATGCAAACGAAGTCTGAAAAACATGAAACTTGGCATGGTGCCCTCATATGGCATCAATATGCTGTGGTAAAAATTTGAGAAGGTTTTGCAAAAGTTGTGACGTAACTACTTACAAACCGGACCACCTCCGAGGAAGAATCTAGGTTTCGAGAGGGAACGAGTCAAATTTGAAGGCAAAGTGACGGTTGCTTCATCCGTTAACCTTGAAATTTTTTCTACCCTCAAGATATACCATTACATGTTCCATGTCAAAATTTGGCATTTTTCGGGGTTCGTTCGCTATATTTAAGTCATTTAGTGCATTTCTAGGCATTTAGTGAATATAATTCAAATTTAGGAGTTTAAGTCATTTCTAACATTTCCATAACAGTAACATGAATAACAGTTATACCATAAAATTGTCAAGATTAAAATATGAATTTACAAAAAAAGTTCAACTCAATTGGAATTAATATGAATTTTCTATGATTTTCAGAAGTTTAAGTCATTTCTAGTAATAGATAACCCTATTTCTAGTAATAAATAACCCTGAAAAAATCTTTGTGCAGACGGCTCGTAGTTCAGAACAGTATTGAGAACCGTCTGCACTAATATGGCCAGGCGTACCACCCTTCAGTACTATTAGTCCAGACGGCTCCCCATTGAGACGCGTCTGCACTAATGTTAGTGCAGACTGCTCCATATTGAGAACCGTCTGCACTAATGTAGAAGGGTCTGCGTTTGAAAAGTTTAGTCCCACCTCGCCCGTCGAACGCGCGGTTGAGTGGTTTATGTACGCGGCCGCGCGGCTCGGGTTGAATTCCTCTGCACAGTTACTGGGCGCTTATACTCGGAGCCCGCCTCATTTGAGACCGACACGTGGGTCCGCCGGCGTGTGCGTTCGACGTGTCGATGCCCTTACGGGCAACCGCGTTGCCCCGCCGGCGGCGAACATTTTTGGCGCCGAAAAAATGTTTGTACAGACGGCTCGTAGGTCAGTACCGTCTGGACTAATCATTATCCAGACGGCCCCTTACGTAGAAGCGTCTGTACTAATCATTATCCGGACGGCCCCGTACTGAGAGCCGTCTGCACTAATATTGAGGCGTCCCACCTGCAGTATTAATACGAACGCACACTTGGCGTTTGTAAGGTTTAGTCCCACCTCGCCCGTCGACCGCGCGGTTGAGTGGTTTATATACCCGGCTGCGCGGCTCGGGTTGAATTCCTCTGCACAGTTACCGGGCGCTTATACACGGCGCCTGCCTTAGCTGAAACCGACACGTGGGTCCGCCGGCTTGTGCGTGCGCGTGTCGATGCCCTTGCGGGCGTCCGCGTTGCCCCGGCCGGCGGCAAAGTTTTTGTGCCCTGAAAAATCTTTGTACAGACGGCTCGTAGTACAGAACTGTCTGCACTAATCATTATCCAGACGGCCCCTAACGTAGAAGCGTCTGCACTAATATTGAGGCGTCCCACCTGCCCTAATGTAGCAGGGTCCCGACGGCAATATTAGTCCAGACGGCTCCATAGTGAGAACCGTCGGCGCTACTTTTAGTCCAGACGGCTCCATATTTAGAACGGTGGGCACTAGTGTTAGTCCGGACGGCTCCATAGTGAGAACCGTCTGGACTATTAGTCCGGACGGTTCTCTTTTCCGGGCCGTCTGGAATAGCCTCTATAATAAATCCCCTCTTTCCAAAGCCGCGCTCCAGTTTCAATTTTCGCTAAGTGCCCTAGCCTGTCGCGCCCGAAGCCCTCTGCCCCGACGACGCCGCCGCCGCCCCGATGCCATCCCTCTGCCCCGACGACGCCGCCACCCGGAGCCCTCGGCCCGACGCCGCCGCCGCCTTCCCAACGCCATCCCTCTGCCCCGACGAGCTCCGCCGCCCCCGAGCTCCCCGCCCCCGAGCTCCCCGCCGCACCCGAGCTCCCCGCCCCCGAGCTCCCCGCCGCCCCCGAGCTCCCCCGACCGCCGGCCTCCGATCACCTCCTCGAGCTCCCCTGACCGCCGGCCTCGCCGACGACCCCCGAGCTCCTCGTCCTCCTCCCCAACGCTCCAGATCTTCAAAGGTTAGGGTCCCCGAGCACCTCCTCCTCCCTGTTCTTGTTTTCTTTGTTTATTTCAAGTTTCCAAGGTTAGGGCGCCCATAGCCAGTGGTCGGTAGCTACCTCTGGAGAGATCAAACACCAAGACCAGCAAGGAATCACAAGGAACTCAAGAGGAGGAGCCGAAACAGTGTGCCCTGAAAATGAAGTTCGCGGCAATGTGCTAGGAAAATGTGCTGCTGCGAAGATCATATATGAAAATGATATGATTGAATCAAGATCTGTCCAAGTTATTTCCTTTCTGTGTAGCTGCTAGCATGTATAGAATGCATGTTATGTATAGCAATGTATGAGCCATGCATGGCAGTCTATTGTTTGTTTGAAGGAGGAATCACTAGTTTGAGATTTAATTGTTGTCAATACTCAATACAGACACTACTGCTCATAGGATGCCAATTTAATTTGCTATGTCAATACTCAATATAGATACTACTGCTCACTAGTTTGAGATTTAATTTAATTGTTGTCAAGGATGCCAATTTAATTGCTATGTGCTTGTAAAGAGTATAGAAAACACAGCTCCTCTGTCTTGAAGTTATATATATGAAATGTTCATCATAATATATATATATATTCAAGTCATAAATGATCAAGCATAATTCGAATACAAGTACATATAAATTATAAAATGTACTATAAGGACAAAGTCATAAATTTTGTTGTTTTGTGGTATTGTGATCATAAAACAACTTTAGGTCACATTCAAGTTATGATCAATATGAAAAAACTCATACTATCTCCCATGGTCCACCATTTATGCATTTGGAGATGTCTTGGGGGCATCTACATATAGATTTTCAAAGGCAAACCTCATCGTACATGAGACATAAAAGTAAGATCATTTTTATATATGTCTATGTAATTTTCTCTTTAATTGTATGCCCTAGCTAAGGCTGCACCTCAAAGTTTAGAAGTGGAACTAAGCTTAGGTTAGTTGGTGCAATGTGTGTGAGCAAACTCCTCTACAATGTGTGTGCACGACCTGTCCACCATGTAATAAATGAATCCTCAAGTTGTGTGCCTTATGAAACATATATCTGCTATTCTGATATAAATACTTGGGTCAAAATCAAACTAAAGATGTGCAAACGCATGCACGAGAATCATCCAGCACCTCGTGAAACTATCTAGTACCAAGTCGTTAGTTGTCTTGAAGGAAATAAGTGAGTTATACCTTGTCATTGAATCTTTAGGTCAGATTATATAACTTAAAACCCTCGAACCTATTAAGAAGAGTTAAAACAAATTACATAGACATATTGTGTGTGAGCAAACTCCTCTACATTGTGCTACATATTGGTCGCAAGAACTTTCTTAGTCTAGCTAGAGTTCATGTGTCTTTATACGAACATGTCTGGAATCTTGTCGTGTACTGCATATCTGAATTTTTCGTCTTTTGAAGATGGCGTCCGGAGGAGATGAACGTGAACTGCCGGTGGCCTCTTCTCCTCGACAAGATGAGCCGCACAATGGACCTGAACCGGCTGCACCTGAGCCCACCGAACATGCAGAAGCCTCGTCTCATGAGCAAACCGAAGAATCGGCTGGGCAGAAGCGAAAGCGAGGTGGCTGAGGCAAAAACAAAATGCCCACGGGTCACTACACGATAACTCGTGTCACCGACGAGGGTGTGCCCATATTGCCGCAGCAGGCTCATGCGGCATTCCGTAGTGCGTGCGCCTCACTGGCGAGGACGAAGGTCCGGATAACGTACGCCAGCTGGCCGTCAGTGCCGGACAACGAGAAAGAGTTCCTGTGGAGCACAATCAAATCTCAGTTCGACTTCCCCGAAGGTACCGAACAGGCCGTGGAAAGACAGGTAAAAGCCAAGATGGGCAAGGCGTGGAAGACCTTCAAGAGCGAGCTCTACAACACGTACGTCAAGAACGATCTTATGCCCTACAGGCAGGACCCAAAGGCTTACGGGTTCTTGGAGGATCAATGGGCAGAATTTGTGGAGAGGTGCACGTCCGAGGAATTTGTGCAGAAGAGCCAGGCAAACCGGGCCCGCCAGGCACGCAACGTTCACCCCACAGGCTCGGAAGCGGGGGGTACGCGCGCAAAGAGCTGGAATGGAGAACAGAGGACGAGCGGGCGTCTCAGGAGAGTCGCGACACGCCGTTCTCCCAGATCCCAGAGAGGCGGGCCCGGAACTGGTATCGCGCGAGGGCCAACGTCTCGGCTGATGGCACCGTCGCCTTCAACAAGCCAGAAACCGTCCAGGTGGCTGAAAACATCATGCGGCTGTCAGAACAAGCCGCCCCAAGGAACTTTCCAAGCAGCCAGGGAGAAGGACATACTAACCTCGGCTCTGGGAAACAAAGAGCACCCAGGTCGAACCGTGGCGTGGGGGTGACGGTTCCATGGAAGATGGGATTCCCTGACGATGCGGGTTCGTACAGGAGTCGGAGGAGAACGAAAGTTGAGCGCGAGGCAGCCGAGCGTGAAAGGATGAAGAACGAGCTGATGGAAGAAATAATTGCAGGCCTGGAACATAGGATCGATGCGAGGGTCGAAGAACGGGTGCGGTAGATAAGGCAGGAGGATGCAGCCGCCGCGGCCGACCGCAGCCCCGCAGCCTCATCCCCACACGCTCGGCACAGGAGTAGCTGCGCATCCGTGGAAGACATCCACGAACAAGCTGCTCATGACCACATTCCGGACGACGACTGTGCCGACGACTTTCATGTCGAGCCGAACCCTCCTGAAGACGACGTCATCGAAAAATTCCCTGTCGACGACATTACGACGGTAACTCCCTGCAAGCTCCTCGTGCCTAGCTGTTTTGGCCCCACTGACATGCTTGAGGCTGGCACGGGGTTAGCATTTCCATATTATGAAGACACGAGGGTGCACGGAGTTCCGTTGGCGGCGGATAAAGCTAAGGTGGCAGTGGACATGGTGCATGCGAATTGCTCCTCCTTCACACTTCCTGTACCGCCGGAGGATGAGATCACGACACTGGGGCAGGCCGTCAACAGTTTCATCCAGTGGCTGAAAAAGTACATTTTCCTGGTTGCCCCTCGACCTCCTGCACGGCCCCTGTCTCCGGTACGTTACGGTCCGAATTTCTCAATGCGTGGTCCTCCACCGAAGGTGAAATCCGCTTCAGCACAATCCAGGCAATCTAGCAGATCTAGCCAGCAGACTGCCAGAATGACTCCTCAAGCTCAGGGTAGGGCCACCAGAAGTAGCACGAAGTCGGCCAAGGGCAAAGAGGTAGAGGAGGAGCCCGAGATAAGAGTCTACACGGAAAGGCAGCCGCTAGTGACACGGGCGGGCGTTAGAACGACTTGGTTGGGCAGCTCAGATTGTGCACGAATTTTACATGAAGAGGTCCAACAAGGAGAGAGCGCTTCCTCAGAATATCTGCGCCATGTACAAGCGGCAACATTTCCTCCATCCAGGTGGAACCTTTACCATCGAGTTCTCGGATTTAGCCGACCTCTACCGTCATGACGCCCTCGATGTCAGCCTATTAAGATGCTGGACACTGTAAGTGTTCTCAATCACTGTTTAAGCTAACTACATTGCCTAACTTATTGATACGCTCTTTCAATGACATTGCTTCTATGTGCAGACATATGATTCAAGAGGCTAGGACAGAGAACCCTAATATCGGATTCCTCGATCCAGGAGTGGTCGTCTGCACAATGGTCCAATTCCAGCCGAACGAGGTCGAGGAATACATTGCGGACGTCATGCTCATTCACTCAACTAAGCGCGCCATTCTTCTGCCGTACAACTATGACTTCCACTGGATGCTCGTTGGGCTCGAGCCAGACTATCTACATGCCACGTACTTCGACTCCAGGAAACTACCCACCAGAGAAGTACGCAAATTTGACGAAGGTGCTCGACGGGGCGTTCAAGAAGTATGTTGACAAGGGGGGGGATTGTGAAAACACCACCAACACCGTAGTACAAGAAGCAAATGGGAAAAAAACTATGTAACGTGCAAGCAAATGTAACAATGCAAGTAGAGAAAAAAGATTGTATTTGCTGTACTTTTTGCTGGCAAGGTGACAAGTCTAGCTTTTTTGATCGGACAATGTACTCCTACCATGACTTAGTGGAACAAAAAAGTGTTACACCATAACCATAAGCACATATTCCATCGGAGAATTGACAAGCATTAATGCCGATCAATGTGGGTTTTGGAGCGAGATTTGAGAACGGAGGAGGACTTGGACAGAGAGATTTCCATGCATGGGGTTAGAGGGCAACCGCTTGTAGCAGGTTAATTTCCACATGATGATTATTGGATCCCACCTCTCCTAACAATCAACGGTATAGATTAATCTATCTGTTCTTACTTCTTAGATGGTAAGTTGGAGGGTCTTAAAACTGCTAAAAAACAGATATAACGTTCGTGTCAATGGCAACAATGAAGTGACAAATCTGACGTCTCCTGCATTGTGCTCCTATGGATGCCTACCACTATTATAGAAACATCTAATATAGAAGGGTTTCTAAACCATCTGGGAGCAAAAGTTTGTAAGGAGAAATCTTGATCATAGAACCCGTTTGTGATTTGAAATTTTCATTTTAAAAAATCACATAGATTTCAGATCCAGCTATATATTAAACATTGCATTTGGATAGATGTGTCGTAGCAACGAGGCTAGACAGTGAACTTGTGGCATCTCCGCACGGCTTCACGGACCTACGAGGGTTACCCGGGAAACACGCACGGGAGTCGGACGACGCGAAGACACTCGAATCGGCCGAGAGCCACGAACTAGAGGAGAAGAGAAGCAATGGTAGTTTTAGGGGTCCTTTAAATGGAAGGGGTGCCCCTCTATTTATAGGAAAAATAGAGGGGTGGAGAAGATTACAAAAATACCCTCAAGTTATTTACAATCTTACCCTCAAATGTACTAGTGCCCTCGAGGACGAACTGATCTTTTCCCCTAGGAATATTTTAGGAATATCCCACGGGCCCCGCTCGTCATGCATCCCCCTGTGGTGACGATCTTCCCATCGCCTCGAGCTTTCGGTCGTCACGAACTTCCTGCCATCACGAACTTGCCGTTGTCACGGATTTGGCGTTGTCACGGACTTGGCGTTGTCACGGACTTGGTGTCGTCACGGACATGGCGTCGTCACGGACTTGGTGTGGTCATGGACATGGCATCGTCACGATACTTGGCGTCGTCACGGACTTGGCATCGTCATGGACTTTGCGTCGTCACAGACATGGCATCGTCACGGACTTTGTGTTGTCACGGACTTGGCATCGTCACGGACTTGGCGTTGGCACGGACTTGGCGTCGTCACGGATTTGGGCATCGTCACGGACTTGGCGTCATTACGGACTTGGCATGGTCACGAATATGGTGTTGTCATGGACTTGGCATCATCACGGACATGGTATCGTCATGGACTTGGCGTCGTCACAGACATGGTGTTGACGAGTCTTGAATTTCATTGATTCCTCCTAAGTACGAAAAAGTGTCGAAACCGGGTAGCGCGGGGACCCCTTCTCCAACAAGATGGTTGCCACACTTCAGAAATTAAAACCAAGAATAGAACCATCTAAATATAAAAAAACATGAACAAATCACATAGAAGAATGGGTAGATCTATGCAACCGGACTAAACTCACGGATTCGCCGAAGTACAGGTTGCTGAGAGAGCGGTCATCATTGAAGGCCATCGTGAGTTAGCTGTCAATCTGGTTGTAGCTGTTAGGGGAGCCCAGCCACGTCGTCCGGACGAGGTACCCCCTAATGTATCTTATGCTTGATAATTTGTGCTGTAGCTATGCAAGGACACCCGGCGGACGAGGTGAGGCCAAGTCGCCCTCCGGAGGCGAGGCCTCAAGCGAGTAGCCCCCTCCTCCTGGACGAGGTGACCAGGAGGACTCAGACCAAGTCGCCCGTCCCGAGCTGGGCTGAGGACAACATCCCCCCCGGGACGAGGCGGAGGAGGAAGGGGCTCGGTCCGAAGTGGAAAACAGCTCTTTGCCCATGAGAAGGCGGCGAGCACGGTGGTGGGCCGTACCGGCGAGGCGCATTGGGGATATGCTGGCGAATATAGTAGGTAGCAGCGAGGAGGAGAGTACTGATTCGCCCGATGTACGGTGACACAGTTTAGGATAAGATTGTGATTTGGCTAAGGGCAGCGATGTATTTTACTTGTAAGTCGGTTTTGTCTATATAAGGGCGAATCGACACCCCATATGAATCCAAGCTCACTCCTTCGAAAACCAATTCCATCTTTCATCGCAGTCCCTATATTAATCTTCAACGGTAGTTGGGGCGGTTCTCGTGGTCACTAGGCTTCGTTCCCCAAGTCGTCCTCTTAGCACCTCGGCCCTCCGACCCGGGGTGCCCAAGTTTACTGTCCGAGAGACGTTTTGTCGACAGTTGGCGCCGACCGTGGGGACGAAGGGGCGACGTACTTCTGACCCGGAGCTTCACATGCCACCTCGAGAGAAGAAAGGGGCGACCACAACCAAACGGAAGGTGGCGGCGGGCGGAAGACGCGAGGTTCAACTCCCTCCCCCTCCAGCGGAAGGCGAGATAAACGTGGAGGCGACGAGGGCTGCGCCGGTCGGACCCGATTGCCCGGGTGAGCTCACCTCCGGTGTCGCGGCGGATGGGGGGTGTGCCATACCCGGTTTTTTAAGCCAGATACTCCCCTGTGTTTCCTGTACTGGTCCCATGATCAGTATCCAGTACACACAAGAACTTGATAGCATTGTCATACAATACCGAGTCTTTTACACACGTAGACCATTATGGTCATTGTTCAACATCATAGCCGTCCTTTGCTGACGAGCGGTGGCCAACTTAAGCAATCCGCGAACTCGCTGAAGTTCTTCACGCATTTTCTCCATTTCGACGAGGGTTTCCTGTGTCACCGTGTCTTGTGCTTCCACGTAGCGCGCCGGATTCACTACTACCGGGTCATCTTCACCGATTGGTGGGGTGTACCAGTAGGTGTTCATCCGTAGGGGGTACTGGAGAAAATAGAGGGTAGCTCTATGGGTGGACATCTCAGTAATCTCATGGCGGAGATGGGTGAGTGCGTTGTAGGCTGCCAAATGGGTGGCTTGAGTGGGAGACCAACTTCGAGGTCCCACAAAATAGTAGGCTCGGTTGTCATTGCGCCTTGTCCCAAAAATAAAGACTCTGGTCCAGTATTCTGTCACTGTCTCCGACACCTTCTCTCGATAGATGTGGTACTCTGGAATAGCCATTCCTCCACATCTCACAATTGCTTCCCAAAGAAGGCGGGGAAATCCTTCGGTGATGGCCACACAAGTCTCACCATATTTTTCAACAGATCCCATCTGCGTAAATTTTAAAAACCAAGATTGGGGTAAGCAGAGTGTTCAGAAATTTTTGACGGGGTAAGATGAATACTAGAGAGGATGAGAATACCAGAACTCATGCCTAAGTGGCTTGCTTTATTTTAGAAAATAATTTACACTCCTAAGTTTTATCTAACGGCCATGCTAGCTAGGGTTTTCCTATAGTCAGTATGGCTCTGATACCAAGCTATGTCATACCCGGTTTTAAAGCCGGATACTCTCCTGTGTTTCCTGTACTGGTCCCATGATCAGTAGCTAGTACACACAAGAACTTGATAGCATTGTCATACAATACCGAGTCTTTTACACACGTAGACCATTATGATCATTGTTCAACATCATAGCCGATTGGCTGAATAGAAACTGCAGCGGAAAACATAGAAATGCGTAGATAGATGCCCATCAATATGCCTACCCAACAAGCAACTGACTGGGAAAAACGTCCTAGCCCTCGTAGTCGCTGTCGTCGTCGTCAGAGATGAACTCTTCTTTGTCTGGCCACATCAACAAGCCAGATGAGTAGCAACCCCCACAGGAGAAAATATACGGTGATATTCCATGCAAGGTGTATTTCAAGAACAGTTCTATCCTAGGTTGTCTTGTTGAGCGGAAATGTAAATTTTGTTTCAAATATGAGAATAGTAGATTCCAAGCAGTTCAATTCAAAACAACAAAACTTCTCTCGAGGTAGTCCCAGCTACCTCCTTTTCTCATCTCAGACTGATAGTTCCGTCTATCACTGCTTTACTCAATGCTCAGCCCGTACTACCCCGGGCAGTACGGCTAGCCTCCTCCTCTGGCAATTCCTTGCTACCAGCCGTGTAGCGTAAATTGCACCCTGTGGACACATCATGCCCACGTCCTTAATCCCTTTCCCAAGCTTTCTCAAACAAAACTCAGTTTAACCAGTGTGTGGCCTTGCCAGTTCATGTCCATAACCGAGGACGCGGCTATTCGAATAGTTTTTAACACTCTGCAGAGGTTGTACGGCTTTACCCACAAGATGTAAGTCCCCCTTGTTGCTGAGCGCTAACGGATACACTTCACGAGATGTATCAGCAGGGTTATACGATGAGACCTACGCCCGCTTCCATACTAGAGCTGGACCCGCTAGGTGGGTAACCCAACTTTTGCATCCCGGACCAAAAATGGGACTCCCCATCTTTGTGTCGCATCAGCACCCAAATGCCTAGCGATGGTGGATCTCTAGGACTTTAACCACCTAGTCACATACTTTCTACTTCCCACAGGTCCATACTCTAGTACTTGCCGGGGTACCAAGCCAAGTCCTTCCCATAGAGGACATGTGGACGTACGGTGAGGAACTGGTTTAGCGGCACTTAGGCTCGGTCCTTAACCGATTCGAGCAAGACTCCATATTCGTCCTCGACGACCGCGCTGCCTCCTGGTACTCTACAGCCCTGGGCCGCCCTTACGATTCTCACCCGAATCAAAATCCTCCTTCATTTCATTTGGGGTTTTGGCAAACATTTCTTTTTGAAGCAGTCACCTCGGAAAGCACATGCTATCCGAGGGTTTTATTCCCATGTCCCAAAGAGTTCGTCTAAACTGAACAAAAATTTAGTTTTCATCTATAACAGGTCTAAGCATGGCTAGTGCCTATAGCCTTAATACTCTTGTCGGTCATATAACAACCGACTAATACATCTAGGGTTACAAGGAATCAGATATTCAGACCTAAGTCATATGCAGCTATAGGGTATAACTAGGTCTACATAAAATACCGTTGATACTCACATAGCGTGCATAGTTTGCAAACAAAATACTTAGTTTTCACACATATGGGATTCAACATGATCAAAGTGGGAATGCTTGCCTGGCAGTTTCTGGTCCTTGTTCCTGATGTGGGGGTGATTCCGGGTCCTCCTGACGTACGTACCTCACTCCGTCAACTACACGTCGGAATGTCAACGAATAAGAAGCAATCCAAAACAACCTCAACAAAATAGATGATATGCATGTTCGGGAAGGGGTGATGCTGCTAAAGTGTGGTGATAAGGGTTTTGGTCAAGTTAGGGTTTAGGATTCTGAAAGGTGTACGATTGTCCCATTCGAGGAGTTGTCAAGTTCAAGGGCAACTTGGACGGAGAGTGGGGTGAGTATATAAGGGCCTAACTTAGTGGTAAGGTTCCGAGGTTTTAGAGCTTAAGTCTACGAGCACAAAGAATACTCTACACGATGGGTATATGCATATGTATGTCACATAACATGATGATGCTTTTGATTATAGCAAGTTCATGTCATTAGGGTTACGTGTTCAAAATCACCTTCCCTACCGACTTAACGGGTGTTAGGGATATTTTAGCATACTGAACGGTAGGGAACATCTATTCTAGCTGCTCTGGAAATGAATATATATTGTATATGTTGATTTAAAGAATTCGCAAGAAATGCCCTAGACCTAATCCTCTCTGTTCATGATTTAAATATTGTTGCAAATTGAAATTCTTTTGAATAAAAAGCTTGGAATTGATCCAAGGATTCCAGAACGGATCCAGAAGGTGGAAAACTGGTCTGAATAGTAGTGAACTGGTCGAACCAACTGTGACCGGTTTAAGGAAAAAAGGAGAAAAACCGTGTTTTAAGGGGGAAATGCGCCTTCTGCAGGGATGCGATTACGCTTTCGGTTGGAAGAAACGGGTTGGGCAAGGGGCACCGCCACTTGCTGATTGTGGACCTTGCCCTTGCCTGCGGTCCACGCGTCAGGGTTGCCCCTCCCCCGTTCTTACCTACTCGGTCTTGGTCGGGTTCGGACCGTCCGACTCAGTCCCACCACTCGAGTTGGGACAGCGAAGGTCGCCGGCGTCGGAGCTCCTCCGGTTTAGGGCTTTCGGCAGCAAAGGGGGTGAGGAGAAATTGGAGGTGGCTTTAGGTGCGGCCGGGGTTGGGCGTCAAGCTGAGCCTGGTAGGTTGAGGGAAGGGGGTCTGTGCTGCTCGGATGTTTGGGGTGATGGTGGGTTGGTGGTGCTACACGGCAGATCGTGGGGAGTGTCTGGAAGGGCTTCGGTGGATGCTAGATGTTCAGAGGAGAAAGTAGAGCTCTGGTGAGAAGAATCAGGATATTCGGCATGCTTTTATAGGCGGGGTGGCGAGATGGGCCAATGGCGGCTGTTGCTCCTCCCCGAGCTCGACGATGGGATAGCTCCAAGTCACTGCAGCCCTACTGTGGCTATAGGGGAGCGTGAGGCGACAGCTCATGAAGCAACCGGAGAGAATCCAGGGAGCAATGCGGCGTGCGGCGGAGAGAAGGACCAAGTCCAAGGCGGCGGACAGCGCGGGTACAGCTGCCGGAGCTCATGATGGCGTGGCCGATCGAGTGATGCAATAGGGCAGCCGCTGGCACGTGGTCGAGAGGGTTCAGGGCAACGTGGCGGGTTGATGCGCATGGCCGGCGAAGCTGTTGACGGGCGGCGTGGGGTTGACAGGAGGTGCACACTGTGGCGTCTTGATGCCAGTCCAGAGCGCGCCCAGAGTGGCATGGGTGTGCCACCGGGTACCCTAGTGTACCTCGCCATGCATAACCACATCACAGTAATTCTAGGGCACATGTTCAAGAGAATAGAGAAGGTAGGCACTGAAAACTAGTGCTGGGAATAGACAGTCCTTGGATGACTTGACGTGCCATGGGTTAGGTTCCAATGGGAAAGGACAAGGAGGTCACTCTGTCGGTAAGATTTATGGAGCAGGCATGCCAGGGAACTGTAAAGTAGCCTCAACAGATTTTTGAGCTCCTCCCACGATAGCTTGCTCATGATTTTATGTGAGAAACCATTTAGGGCCAAGGTGTTTGATGGCGGTGGCTGAGGGTTTTTGAACATGAAGGGTTCATGTTTTTGCACATTCGTGCTCCTGGAGACTAATTTCTATAGGTTGTAGTACAAGGCTCATTTTTGCCCTAGGGCTAATTATTTCAATTTGTAAATATTTTTGAACTGGGCGCCTCTATTTTATGTCGTATTTGGGTTGTGGATATTATTATGTTGTCCCACGAATTTTCCCAGAATTTTTGGGAAGGCCGAAGGCCTCTAGGTTAAATGGGAAGGAATTGGATTTAAATGGGAAGAAGGGAATCGGAGTGTGAAATTAGGGTTCTGGAGTGTGGCAAGGTGGGGAGAGGTTATGGAAACTCTCGGGAACTCTCCTGCCTTGGCCCAGGACTACTCGGTTGCAGGGTGCTGTGGATGTATCGACGTATACGGTATATATGTTGCGTTAGGGTTTATGCACGTATATGGTGCGTGTGTGGTGGGGTCTAGGGTAGTGGGTCCATGTTTAGATGTAGATGCTCTAGTTATATGCGGGGTTATGCTGACATGCAAAGTTTTGAAAAACAGGGTGTGACAGGGGTCCCAGGCTATAGTCCCACCCGTCGGGGCGTAGGCGCCGCTAAGGCCGGAAGCCATTGTGGGCACTCGGAGTTTGGCGGACGAGGTGGAAGGCCTGCGGCGGCAGGCCGAGGAGGCGGTGCAAAGGTTGGCGGTGCTGCAGGCACGTCTCCAGGCGGCAGATTTGGAGGCGCTAAAGGCAAACGCCCAATCTCAACAGGTGGCCGGTCTATACCGGGCACAGTTCGAGGCGACACAAGTCCTGGCGACTCCCCCGCCCCCACCGGAGGCCCACACCATGAAAGAACTGCGCCGTCAACTGGCCAAGGGTCGCTCCGCCGCCCGTGCGGAGACCCTCGTCCCTCCCCCGGCAGCTAAGGCTCTCCTTAGAGATTTGGACACGGCGCGTGCACGGGCGGCAGCGTACATGGGCGAGGCGGACCTTGAGGCGGCGCGTCTCAGGGTGAACATGCTGCAGAACTAGCAAACTGCCCGAGAAACCATCCTCAGATGCGAGGTCGACCCGAGTTCTCAGGGGTACCCGCATATCGAGCAACGTCCGGGCAAAGCACATGTTGACCAACAACAACCAGAGCACGTCGTCCGCCACCCGGAGGTCATCGACCTCACAAGCATGGCGAGCCCATTGAGCCCGGGGCTCATGGCGGTCCTGTTCCCGCCCAAGTTTCGTCTCGCTGACCTCCCAAAATACGCGGGTACGACGGACCCGGTCCTGTACACAAGGGTGTACGAGGTGGCGGTGATGGCTTCAGGGGGTGGCGAGGCTATCATGGCGAAGAGCTTGCTCCTCGCCCTCACAGGTATCACCTAGGCGTGGTACCTCGGCCTCGAGCCTCGCACGATATACTCATGGGAGCAGCTGCGCGACAAACTGCGCGAGCATTTTCAGGGGTGCTGCAACAAAGAGATGACCTCGACGGACCTCAGCAACCTCTGGCAGCACCCAGGCGAGACCATTCAGATGTTTCAGCATCGATTCTTTGAAGTCCAGTGCCAGGTGAAGGGGTCACCGAGTAGACCATCTGTGAGACTGCGCGGCGAGGCATCAGCAATGAGGCCTTGGCCAACAAGCTCGAGAGGAAGCGGCCGAGTCGGGTAGAGCAACTGTATGATATTATGGAGGTCTACGCCTGTGTGGAGGAAGGGCAAATCCTGCAAAGGGAGGAGGCCCGGGTGTCCCTGGTGTACACAGGGATGGAAAAGGCAGAAGGGCGACATCCAAGGCGCCACGACGTACATCATGTGTCCGAGGAGGATCGGTGAGACAAGGAGCGTGCCATGTACGAGGAGGACAAAGACCGACCCTGAGGATCGCGTCAGGCTCAAGGACGACAGGCAGCCCGCTTCCCGCCACTTCAAGGCCCTCCGCTCCGTGAGTCACCGCGGTAGCACGGGAGGGAGCCCCATGTGAGGCCGGGACAGAACCGAGGCGAAGTGGATCGTCGTCAGCGGGACCCGCCTCAGCCAAGGGGCCCTCACCGAAAGTACTGTGAGCTGCACAAATTGTGCTTGCACTCGACGGCCGAGTGCAAGGTCGTCGCCCGAGCTCGGGGCCCCTCCCGCTCACCTTCGATGGGCGAAGTGTAGCGCGCACAGGAGCCCCGGGTCGAGGCTCCCCTAGGGCTCCCTCTCCGCCCCCGCGACGTGGACCGCCTGCCGGTGAGCAGGAGCCGCGTCGCATCGTCCATGCGATCACCGGGGGATGCGCTCACACCTTCCCGTCGAAGCGCCGGGGCAAGGAGTACGTCCACCGAGTCCAACATATAGGGGCCTACCCCTCGACAGAGCTCCCTGCCTAGATGAGCACCTCGATCACCTTCGGCCCGGAGGATGCCACGGGCATCGTCCTCTCGCATCACGACGCCTTGGTCATCTCGGCCATCATATCGGAGGTGGAAGTCCGGCGTGTGTTCATCGATGGGGGTAGCTCAGCCGATATCTTGTTCGCTTCCACCTTGGATGGGATGGGCATCTCACGCTCATGCCTCCAGTCTCCGGGCGTCCCCCTCCTCGGGCTCCCGGTCAAATTCCAGGACGAAGGTGGAGAACGCGCTGAGACCGTGTTGTTCGACGTTGTTGACATGCCCTACCAGTACAATGTGATCCTTGGACGGATGGCGCTCAACAAGTTCGGGGCAGTCCCTCACCACGCCTACCTGTGCATGAAGGTTCCCACCCCCACCAGAGTCATAACGGTGTATGGCGACCAGGGCCTATCTCGTCGCATCGAGGAGACCATGACCTCGGCCATAAGATACGTCCATGACATCGTCCCAGTGGTCGAAGCAACTCGCCCGGCTCCCTCCGGCAGCACCGCCTCGCCCAAAACGGACGAGGTCCTTAGCATTGACGTCGCCGGCGACCAGTTCATGTCGTCAACTACGGGATGGTGGATCCCCAAGCCCAGACCGGACGGGGAGACCCGATCGGTTATGCTATCCGAGGACGACCCACACAAAGCTATATTAATCGAGGCAGACCTGCCGATCGAGGTGGAGCAGGCACTTCTTTTCACCCTGCGAGCTAACTATAACATCTTCGCATGGGAGCCCGAGGACCTGCCGGGCGTGCCTCGAGGCATAATCGAGCAAAAGCTTAAGGTCGCGCCAGGGGCTTGCCCCGTCAAGCAGTGCCTGAGGAAAATGTTGGCCGGCCGACAAGTTGCAGCCCACGAGCAAGTCGCCAAGTTGCTCAAGGCCGGGGTCATCCGTGAGGTCTTGCACCCGGAGTGGCTGGCGAACCCGGTCCTCATCAAGAAGGCGAATGGGCAATGGCGAATGTGCGTGGACTACACCGACCTCAACAAGGTGTACCCAAGGGATGACTTCCCCCTCCCCCGCATCGACCAGCTAGTCGATGCCACGTCCGGGTGCGATCTCATGAGCTTCTTGGACGCTTACTCGGGATAAAATCAAGTGTGGATGGCCGAGGAGGACAAGGAGAAGACCAGCTACATCACTCCGTCCGGGACAATCTGCTACGTCCGGATGCAGTTCGGCCTTAAGAACGCAGGGGTGACGTTCGCCCGACTGATCGGCAAAACACTTAGCAATCAAGTCGGCAGGAACGTGGAGGCATACGTGGACGACATCGTCATCAAGAAACTTTCTCCAACCTCCGGAGGTCCAGTATGAGGCTAAACCCAGAGAAGTGTGTCTTCAGCGTGCGTGCTGGAAAGTTACTGGGCTACCTCGTCTCAAAAAGAGGGATCGAAGCCAACCCGAAGAAGATTGACACAATCCTCAGCATGCAGCCGCCCACCACAACCAAGCAAGTGCAGAAGCTGGTGGGCCGACTCGCATCCTTAGGGCGATTCGTGTCCCGTTCGGCCGAGAAGGGGCTCCCGTTTTTCAAAGTGCTGCGAGGCTCCGAAAAGTTTGAGTGGACCGAGGAGTGTCAGTCGGCCTTCGAGGCCCTGAAGGAGTACCTCACCTCGCCCCCGCTCCTCTAGAGTCCATCGCCCAGAGACACCCTTCTTTTGTACCTCGGTTGTCAGCGCCGTCCTCTCCCGGGAGCAGGACCGGACCCAGAACCCGGTTTATTACGTCTCCGAGTCATTGCAAGGGGTGAAGTTACGGTATACCGAGCTCGAGAAACTAGCTATGCACTAGTCATGGCGTCTAGGAAGCTTCGCCACTACTTCCTGACTCATCCAATACAGGTCCCAACTTCTTTCCCAATAGGCGAGATGTTCCGCAACCGAGAAGCCACGGGCCGAGTCAGCAAATGGGCGGCCGAGATTGCTCCGTTCGCGGTCGAGTTTCTCCCTAGGACTACCATCAAGTCGCAGGTCCTGGCCGACTTCGTTGCGGAGTGGGTACCTCGCCCAGACCTCGCACAGAGCACGAAAGACCCAACCTGGGTCCTCTACGTCAACGGTTCCTGGTGTGTAGAAGGAACCGGGGCCGGCGCGGTCCTAGTGTCCCCGGAGGGAGCCAAGATGTTGTACTCGGCCCGTCTGAATTTCAAAACGACGAACAATGTCGCCGGGTACAAAGCACTTTTGCTTGGGCTTTGCAAGGCACGCGCGGCCGGGGCGTGCATGCTTCTTGTCAAGAGTGATTCGCAGCTCGTCACCGGGCAGGTCGGAAAAGACTACCAGGCAAAAGACCCAGAGATGGCTAAGTATCTGGCAGCGGTGAGGGTAGTGGAGAAACACTTCAAGGGAATTACCGTTCAAAGCATTCCACGCGGGGACAACACAGAAGCTGACCTCTTCGCTCAAGCAGTGAGCGGTGGGACCACTCCGCCCCCTAGAGCATTTAGTGAGACTCTGTCCACCGCCTCGATTGAGGGGCTGGCTAACGTCTGCGCCATCTCGTCGGAGGACTGGAGGACTCGAATTGAAGAGTACCTCTCAGCGGAAAAAGAGCTCGAGGACCCAGTCGAGGCACGTTAGCTAGCAACGCGCGCCCGGAGCTTCATCATTCACAAAGGCTCTCTCTACAAGCGGGGTGTATGCGCCCCGTTCTTGAGGTGTGTCTCGACAGAGGAGGGCAAGGGTCTACTCAAGGAAATCCACCAGGGGCTATGCGGCTCGCACCTCGCCCCCAGGTCCCTGATCGCCAAAGCTTACCGCACCGGATTCTACTGGCCCACGACATTGAATGATGCTCAAGACCTGGTGAAGCACTGCTCGGTGTGCCAATGGATGGGCCGAGGTACGAGTAGACCAGCGAACGTGATGCAACCCATCTCGCCCTCCTGGCCCCTAGCACGTTGGGGAATTGACCTCGTCGGCCCCTTCAAGACGGTGTCCCGGGGTGCCAAGTTCATCGTCGTCGCCCTGGATTACTTCTCCAAGTGGATGGAAGCAGAACCTCTGGCGAAAATCACTTTGGTCGCCGTGCAGAAATTTGTTTGGAAAAGCATCGTGTCCCGGTTCGGCCTCCCGCGCGAGCTGACCGTGGACAACGGCACTCAGTTCGATGCGGCAAACTTCAGGAACTTCTGCTCTGGCCTCGGCATCGAGCTGTGCTTCACCTCGGTTGCGAACCCAAAGGCTAACAGCGCGGTGGAGAGAGCTAACGGCATTATTCTTTCAGCCTTATGAAAACGTATGTTTGAGCTTCCTGTAGGGAAATGGGCGGATGAGCTCCTGAGTGTGCTGTGGTTGTCCCGCACATCGGTCAGCCGGGCGACGGGGTACACTCCGTTCAAGCTGTTGTTCGGCGAGGAGGCCGTCACTCTGGCCGAGGTGGAGTTTGAACCCCTTCGCATCACCGAGCAGTCGGACAACGCCAACCACCTAACGTCGCTCGAGGGGCTCAACGAGGTGCGACAAGACGCTTCCTTGCACATCGACCAGTACCAGGCCACAACCGCTAAGTACTACAACAAGACGGTTAAGCCGAGACCCATAGCGGTGGGCGACCTGGTACTCAAGAAGAAGCTCAACCCCGAGGCTGACGACATGCTCAGCTGCAAGTGGGAAGGCCCATACGAGGTCATCAGCTCGTCTCGCCAGTCGTCGTTTCGCCTGTAGGATCTCGACGACGTCATCCTCAAGCATAGCTGGAATAGTGACAACCTCAGGAAGTACTACATATAATCGCACCGAGACATTTGGCAACACATCGCCAACAGCAAAGAACAACATCTAATCATTTTTACACATGCTTTTCTATTATTTTAAAGACTAGTAATTAAGCTAAAGCTACTCTCTACCATTAACATGAACTAATTAAGCATGGAACATCTTGAAACATGTTAATAGTACTGTAACAGTACCAAAAATATTTAATAATAATTTTTAATCTGATCATTAATTAATTAAGGCAATTACTAGCATTTCTAGTGTAACAATTAAGTAGAAAATACTAATTATCATCAATAAATTATACAATTGGATCAAAATGTCATTATACCAATTCTAGAGGCATTTCATGTTTGCAAGTGTTCTGGAAATATAATTTAAGTAATTATAACTATTTTTCTAAGCACGAAAATTACACTAAAAGCATGGTAAAACATTAATAAATTATCTAAAAAGGGTTCTCATGACTTTACATCATTCCTAGAATATAACATGATTTATTGGGTACTAGACATGGATTTTTAACAGCTAAAACAGATTTATAAAGAAACTACTGCTAAAACAGATTTTAAATAACAATTTTAAATAGATCTAGAACACATCTTGATTTCTATAGCTCAAACCAGTGCAGGGAAAATATTTTGGTTTACATGGTAAATGAGTTCTAGGGTTCTCTGATCCTAAGCAAAAATTGAATAAAAATAACAGAGGGCATTGCTATTTTTAATAATTAAAATAAAGCTTATTTTAATTCTACAAAATTCTACACTAATCCAAAAATTATGAAAATTTCTAGAAGTGCTCCCTATCATACTAGTAATCTACAGAAAAAGATTCTATAGAAAAAGATTCACTTCAAAATAATCAACCAGTACAAAGTTATCACAAAATTAGGTCAAATTTCACCCAAATTTAAATATAATTCAAAATCCAGCGGTCGGATTAAAAATTCGATTGCACCATTAGATTCGTGGGGTTCTAAGGGTTCCATTTTACTATTGAGATCTAAGATCAGACAAGGATTGGATGTGGGCCAAAAATTGGATGAAGGGTTTACTGTACAGGTGCTACACTAGCACGAGTGTACTGTTCATGCTACAGTACATAGAGCAAAAATATAGGGTTTAGGAAGAACAAATCAATTCATGGTTGAATTAATGGTGAAGGATAAAATTGGTGGAGGGGAAGTGTTGCTCGGGTTGGTGGGAGACTACCTCGGAGAGGGATTAGAGAGAGGCTTACCGAGGGTGGAGAAATTGAGGAGAGAGAAAGATCGCCGGAGTTGGAGAAGAACTCGCGGTACGGTCAGAGGAGAGGAAGAAGCCCGCGTCCACTTGCGGTAAAAGGTGCGCGTCGGCGTGGGGAAGCTCCGGGTAGCAGCGCCTCGGTGTGGGGGACGTCGGTGTGGCCGAAATTTCTCGCCGGAGTTGGAGAAGAAGAGGTGGAGAGCAAAAATTGGGTGAAGAAATCAAAGAAAAGAATCACAGAGAAGGGGGTCTTATTTATAGGGGAAAAGGAGGGAGAG